>CM069861.1:143255863-143348363 GCA_036172795.1 Pelodytes ibericus
TATTGGTTTGCTTACATGTGGCAGTGTGGTCCATTTATTAAATTGACTGGCCGTAACACATTTTGTAAAAGGTTAAAGTTCAAATGGTGAAAAAGAAAATGATATACAGTAGGGTCACACTGCATTCAAAACTATTTTACTCCTTCTTGGGGTTTTTTAAAATACTTTGATTGTAAGAGTGCATGGTTTCAATAATAATTACAATTCCATGCAATACAATCACTGCAAAAATCCACTTTATTAGCAAGGATTTCTAGTGGTAAATTATCTTTTATAAAAACTCAGTTGAAACTTGCAGTTCTCCCCTTCCAAATACAGTATAAGGTCTTGCTCCAGATTGATTCTTACTATAATTTATATGCTTAATTCCAGGTGTTTGTAAAGGTGGGTGATGAGGTACAAGCTGGTGATCCACTGATGGTAATGATTGCTATGAAAATGGAGGTGAGTTGTTGTTTTTTTTTTGGTTCACTAATATATGGTAGGATTGATAGTGAATTATATTGCTAAACCTCTTTTTTTTTTTTTTTTTATAATATTCAAAAGGCTGAATGTTATAGATTTTGAGAAACCCTGTAAAAGAAAGTCCAAGAAAAAATACCCAAATGATAATACACATAATTAGCAGAGTTTAAAGGCTGATGTGACTATACTAAATATGCTTTATTACATGGTGCTTAGAATGGCCAGCTTGTTGAAAATTGCTTGAACAATGTTCCATTACTATGGCACATATATGTCTTATTTGTCATATGGGATTCTAAAGGGCATTCAATGACTTTTAGTTATTCCTTTTTGCTAGGTGTAGAGTGATAAAATACTTGCACATTAAAACAAGGGACTCACTAAATGTCAATAGGGTTGCCGCCTGGCCGGTATTTTACTGGCAGGCCGGTAAAAGATTGGCATTAGGCCAATGTTAAGTCTATGGAGACAGTACAAAGGCAGGTATTTTTTTGACGAAAAGGTGGCAACCCTATATGTCAAGGGCTGGTGTTGACCAAGGAACGCATAAAATGTGTCCGTAAATAAGAGACTAAGGAGGCATTGAGGCACAAACTTTTTTTTTTTTTTTTTTCTTAATATATTTACTAATCTTGAATTCATTATTGTCTGTTGCTCGGATCTTTTACTTCATTGAATGTTTAAGAGGTACTGAAGAAGAGGAATATTAAAGGTTCCCCTTCACCCACATATTAGTGGTTTTTTGGAGGATGAGGCTATCCCTAACACCGTGTGTGGCATTGCATGTTACCCAGGCATGTTAAGGGAAATACCATGGAACTTTTTTCTTTGAGAACTGAACCCACAAGCTATAGATTTTAGTGTTTTTGTTTCTTGTTCTGTGTGTTACTTTTGCATATCTGCTGATCTATTGTTGTTTATAATTGTAAGTTACCATGTGATATCTGGGTTTCATCCCAGCTCTTATCGAAGAACATTTTTTGTCTTGTTCTGTAGTTAAATGAACCTCCAGGTGATAAACTATATATTATTAAATGGTGATAAACAAAATGATTTATTGTGCTGCCTTCGATGGCATTAGAGCTTTATATGGAACTAGATTAAGTACTGAATAAACTGGTACCAGTGAAGGTGCAAAAATAGTTATTCAAATTAATGGTCTACTCAACAAAGAGAGCATTGCAGGGAATTGAGCAGGGCTGGAAAAATTCTCCAATGCAGCTGAATGTAACTATAGTTCTTCTGCATTTAGAAATCTGGTCACCCATTCCTTTAAGCTGTTTTTTTAACCCTTACTTCCTTTTGAGGCACAGAAAAAGACCCCGGTCTTTAGATGGGATCAGCAGAGGAGACCTAGCTAAGAGAGGGACAGTTGCCGACCTGACCAGGCTGCCTGATAGTTTTGTACATTTCAGAGATGTCAGATTAGCTCATTAAAACACATTATTTTTTATGGACTGTTTTGTTTTTACTCTTCGTTTTAACATTTCTGCAGTGTTTATGGTTAGCTGTAATTCTCCTCTGTCTCATTTACTGCACCCCCACATATATACTGTTTTATCACAATAAAAGGGTTTTTCTTTTTTTATCATATCATATATACTGTATTTGCTCAAATATAAGATGACCCCTCAAACTTTGGGGAAAAAAAACTAAAAGCCTGAATATAAGACTACCCTACAGGGAAAAAGTTTAACTTGTATATATGTAAATTGTTTTCTCATATTTAATAAAAATTATGATATCAAAAATGCATTTCTTGTTTTTATTTCCTATTATGTGCTGCGCAGACATCCCGGATTCCGTCATAATGGACGGAAGTGTCGCGCAGCATGGAGGATGTCTGCATGTATTGTGCAGATATCCACCGGCTGCCCCAATCTCCCTGGTGGCTAGTGGGGGCAGCCAGGGGATGTCTGCACGATACGCGCAGACATCCTCTGCTGCTGCCCGGCACTTCCGCCGGGACTTCTATGATGAAGCCGGAAGGTCACATGACCACCCGGCTTCTGTCATAGAAGTCCCGACGAATGTGCCGGGCAGCAGTGGAGGATGTCTGCGGGCATTTGCTTGAGAGGGGGATCCAGGTCCCCTGCCGCTCTGCGGGGGACCTGGATCCCAGTCTTATAGTCAGACCTCAATTTGAGGTCAGACTATAAGACGACCTCGAATATAAGACGAGGGGTCTTTTTCAGAGCATAAGACCTTGTCTTATATTCAAGCAAATATGGTAATTTACTGTAAACTTATCATATTTTTTTTTTTATTTTTTTAAACACACTCTTTCTAACTTTGACCTGAAAAATCTGTAAAAAAAAAAAAAAAAAAAAAATCCCTCTCTAAATAGTTTCTAAATTTTGTCCCATGTTTAGAAATGTGCATGTTTTAAATGTTTTTCTATTGTTTTTTTTTTTGCAAGTTACAGGGCTCATGTAATGTACCAACACTTATTTGATTGGCTTCCGGCTGTTGTTTTTTTTTATTCGTTGCAAAATCGATGCAAAATATCCACTTTCCTTCCCATTATTTAGAGTAAAGATTGTAGATGTGTCTGTCTTGTTCTATAGCAATATATCAGAAGATATGATCTTCCTGTGCTGAGTAAACTTATTAATGTGTTATTAACTCAACAAAATAATAATGTAGCAGAGGTTAGATAACTGGTATAATGTAAAAAAAGAGTTTCCACCGAGCTGCCAGACCATGCAGTATCCAATATAATTGGATCCAAACAAAGAATGTAACTAATAAATAAAATATGTTGTTAAAACACCAGCTCAAACTTTACAAGGGATAATATTTGGGATGAATTAAAGTTCCTGTTTCCATTCCCCATAGCCCAATGTTCTCTTCACTTACACATTTTCAATTACTCCCAGTAATCCTACAGATTTGATATTTTTCAGTAGCATCTGTTTACCAATGTTTTTTGGGTTTTTTTTTTCTTCCGTAGCACACAATCCGGGCTCCGAAAACTGGAACCATAAAAAAGGTCTACTTCAAAGAAGGTGTCCAAGTCAGCAGACATGCTCCACTTGTTGAGCTGGAGGATGAACAAGCTGACGCAGAATAATTTCCAGGAAATTTGTTTATTTCTTGTTTGTCGCAAGATACTATAAATAAGTTCTAAATTTGATTCATGATTAAATATTTTATACATATTGAATTTGTTTTATTTTGTCATTTTAAAAACTGTGACCATAATGTAAAGCTTTCACACATAACGATTTCAGTTCATCATGTAGAAATCTCGTATATGTCATAACTACTGTGATTATGCATAAAGCAGACACACACATGTGCGGTAGATTCGATTTAAAATCACGATTTATATCACTAGTCAGTAAAACCCATTTATATCATGATTCCTAAATGTCAAAACTCATT
Source organism: Pelodytes ibericus (assembly GCA_036172795.1). Lineage (NCBI taxonomy): Eukaryota > Metazoa > Chordata > Amphibia > Anura > Pelodytidae > Pelodytes > Pelodytes ibericus. The sequence continues at coordinate 143,259,716 of CM069861.1, forward strand.
TTTGCTGGTAGTCATAATGTTTAATATTTTCAACCAGATAAAGACTTCATATTTAGAATAACCTGTCAGATTAGTAAAATGGCTATATCAGAACTGTTTTTAGTCTAATAGGTTAATCACACATATTTGAAGTAATATGTAATGAAGTAATGAAAATAATAACATTATATATTAGCGATGGCGAACCTATGGCACGCATGCCACAACTGGCACATCAAGCCTTCTGTAGTGGCACGAAGTCAGATTGTCGACATCATGGACGGGTGGGCGGCGCAGAAAGCAGATGTCATAGGTGGGCGGCATGCCGTCGCACCGCACTGTGGAATCGGCCAATGTTCTGTGACATTACAGCACTTGGTGAAAAAATAAGCATGGGCAGGCTTCTGGAGCAAGTCCTGTGAGTGCAAATTTGGCCACTGGGGTAAGTCCTGAGAGTGCAAAGCTTCTTTATTTATATAGTGTGGCTTACAGGGGAGCCTATAATGTTTGTTTTAAAGAAGTGGTACTTTGAGGTTTGCATTGGTTTCATTCAGAAAACTGGGCACTCAGGCCCAAATACGTTCACCATCACTGTTATATAGCATATACTGAAGTGGTAATGTGTTCTTTGTTTGTACATAGATTTACAAAACAAAAATGGGATTAAGGTCTTTTCCTGAACTTTGCTTATTTTATGCCATTTTTACTGTGAAAAAGTGCATGTTAACTCAGGTTGGATAACTTGTATTAATTGAAGTTTACCAAAAATGTAAATATTGCATGAAGATACCGCCTCATGTTACATAACTAAGCTTTATATGATGCTGAATAACCTTTGAACTACAATGTATCTTAAATTGAAAATTGTGTTAAGATAGATTTTTTTTTTCCTCCAAAAGCATTTCATTACAATAAATTTGATTTTTTTTTTTTTTTTTAAAGAAATCATCGATTTTAATCCACCCTGTTAAAATATGATTTATATCAGATAGGAAGTCTATGCTTAAATATTAATTTGTTTGCCAGATGAATTTATATATACAGGTGATACTTGAAAAATTAGAATATCGTGCAAATGTTCATTTATTTCAGTAATACAACGTAAAAGGGAAAACTAATATATGAGATAGACGAATTACATGCAAAGCAAGATAGTTCAAGCCGTGATTTGTAATAAGTGCGATGATTATGGCTTACAGCTCAAGAAAACTACAAATCCACAATCTCAGTAAATTAGAATATTACATGCAATTAATAGAACAAGGAGTGTACAAAGAACAATATCGGACCTCTGAAAAGTATAAGCATGCATATCGACTCTGCTGAGGGGTTATGGAAGATCAGGATGCTTCAATAGCTGCCTTCAGCGATTCTGCATTGGTTGGTCTCATGTCTCTCATCTTTCTCTTGGCAATGCCCCATAGATTCTCTATGGGGTTCAGGTCAGGCGAGTTTGCTGGCCAATCAACCACAGTAATCCCACGGTCATTAAACCAGGCTTTGGTGCTTTTGGCAGTGTGGGCAGGTGCCAAGTCCTGCTGGAAAAAGAAGTCAGTATCCCCATAAAGCTCGTCTGCGGAAGGAAGCATGAAGTGCTCCAAAATCTCCTGGTAGACGGCTGCGTTGACCCTGGACTTGACACACAGTGCACCAACACCAGCAGATGACATGGTTCCCCAAATCAACACAGACTGTGGAAACTTCACACTGGACTTCAAGCATCTTTGCCGTGTGTGTACCTCTCCATTCTTCCTCCAGACTCTGGGTCCTTGGTTTCCAAATGAGATGCAAAAGTTGGTCTCATCAGAAAAGAGGACTTTGGACCACTGAGCAACAGACCAGGTCTGTTTTTCTTTAGCCCAGGTAAGATGCTTCTGTCGCTGTTTGTTGTTCAGGAGCAGCTTGACAAGAGGAATATGACATCTGAAGCCCATGTCCAGAATCCGTCTGTGTGTGGTGGCTCTTGATGCACTGACTCCAGCCTCAGTCCACTCCTTGTGAAAGTCCCCAACACATTTGAATGGCCTTTTCCTGACAATCTGATGCTTGTGCACCTTTTTCTTCCACACTTTCCCCTTCCACATAACTTTCTATTAATGTGCTTTGATACAGCACTTTGGGAACATCCAACTTCCTTCGCAATTAACTTTTGGGGCTTTCCCTCCTTATGGAGGGTGTCAATGATGGTTTTCTTCACAACTGTCAGGTCAGCAGTCTTCCCCATAATTGTGATTCCTACTGAACCAGACTGAAAGACCATTTAAAGGCTCAGAAACCCTTTGCAGGTGTTATGGCCTACTTAGCTGATTAGAGTGGGACACTGTGAGCCTAGAATATTGCACCTTTTCACAATATTCTAACTTACTGAGATTGTGGATTTGGGGTTTTCATGAGCTGTAAGCCATAATCGTCGTACTTATGACAAATCACGGCTTCAACTATCTTGCTTTGCATGTAATGCGTCTATCTCAAATATTAGTTTCCCCTTTTACATTGCATTACTGAAATAATTTTTCGAGTATCACCTGTATTTCCTAATTATTTTATATTTTTAGATTTAATACCGTGTGATATTATGTGGGTTTTAGATTTAATTTATAGTTTGATTACTGACTATACTCCTGAATTGTTGAAGTTGCCACTGGCAGAGATATCTCTGGTGAAGTGATTGTCAACAGGAGATCATCTGCATACAATGTTATTTTATGTGTCCTGTGTCCCAGTAAGAGGCACTATTTTATCTGCCTGACAGATTAAAGCCGCCAATGGCTTAATTGATAAAGCATAAAGGAGACCGTGGACAACCCTGCCTGGTTCCATTTTCAAACTCTTTAAATTTAAATATGGACCAAATATCTTAGCTTGAGGGCTTTTATATGGATGCAATTGTTAATTCTTTAAATAGACATTTTAATCCAAATCCCTCCATGACTTGTGACACAAGGAGCCAGCTTACTCTATCAAAGGCCTTCTCTGCATCCAATGCCATCATAACTACTAGTATGTCCATTTTCCTAGATCCAGATATAATAAGAATTTTCCCCAAGTCTTCCCAAGAGCACCCTATTATGAATCCTGCCTGGTTGGGATGTATTAAGTCGCTCATCACGGTTTTTAAACTATCTGCCAACATTTTAGAATATATCTTGACGTCTGTGTTAATCAGTGATAAGGGTATATTTTCTTTCCATAGTGCTATGGAACATTCACAGTAGTACAGAGGAGACAATAGGTTCCATACTAAAAAATAAAATATAGCTGAAAACCCATCTTGCCCAGGGGCTTCCAAAGAAAATTATTTTTAATATCAAAATACAGGACAACTCATTTGATTTAAAGAAAAAATTATGTAGCATATGCACACCAAAACATGACCCTTTGAAAATGAAGGGAGTTCCCCCTCCCTTCCCTATATATCACCCCCAATCATATTTTTAACTTACCCTTCTCTTCTGCTCCTGGGAGTTGTCATAGCCTCAATCATTCCTAAGCTCTCTTTTTATATATTGTGCTTCCTGTAAAGTGTACACTGTATAATTCACTGTTAAACTTAATTTTAAAAAATGTATTTTGATTACTGAACCAAGTATTGTTGTATTTAAGATGCATTTAAGATAATGCTCACCTTGTTTATTCCAGTGGAAACTGTTTTAGTGATGTACAATTATTGAAAATATAAAACAAGAAATATAAAAAGAATTTAAAAAACAAATGGTCTGGGGTTATAGAAAATGAATATTACAGCAGTGTGAGTCTTGTATGAAGGTAGCCCAAAGCAGTAACACAACAAATGTCACTGTGTGTCTATTTATATGGAAATCTGACGATTTTGTGCTTTTTTTAAATTTACTAATGATTTTGGAGTGGGTATCTATGGTTCCTGTATCTGCAAAAAAACCCCAGCTAGAGTTACATAGAACCCATCAGTCATACAGAAACACTGTCCTCATTTTCAGAATGTTGTCTACTACTTTTTCTGTCATTCGTACCTGCTAAAACTTCTTCCAGTCTTAATGTCTGTTTTTAACAGCCTTTCAATCAGACAATTTTCTCTTATGCTGTTTTTTGTCTTCAACCTGATACATATTAAAAAGTAGCCGGATTTAGACAAGTAACTGATGACTTTATGTATGAAGTGTACATGAAGGTCAAAAATATTAAATTAGCACAAACATAAAATGCACTCATTTATCTAGACTACAACAATAGCCGCAATAAACCAATAGCTAATCAGAGCATGTTGGTGGTAAGAGAACATCCATAAATCAAGCTACACGTAAATCAGCAATGTCAGGTGATCTCACACCGATATGTTTCGGACACCGAAACCATCAAAAATACAGCTGAAACTAACCAAAATAAAGTAGTCATGACCCCTCTAATCGCCATCCCCAACCAAATCAGAAAAGAGTGCCTCCTCACCATCTCCTGCTAGTATGCAATATACATCAGGAGATGGTGATCTTTGATTCCTTCATCAGCGGGTACAACAGATATCCACCGGATTTAACAAGGCACCAGAAGCGAGATTTTAAGATGCCTAACGTGTGTTCAATGACAGACCTTGTTGCAACATGGGCCCTGTTGTAGCTGTGTTCTGCTCGGCTCTTTGGGTTCCTCAGTGAGGTCATGACCCAAGATGAACATCCATATCCCCTGTCACTTGTAAGACATGGCATGAGACACTGATTAGTGTAATGGGAGCCATTACCCAGGAGCCATTCATTAGCTGTTTCACAGTTCTCAAACTTGTTTCTGATGTATGACTCCCTCAAGATGGCTGCACCATGAGATGAGCCAGAATAACCTGACTATATATTCATAATGGTCTGGTGGTCATCACAGATGACCTGAATATTCAGGTAGTATTAATCCTAATGTTTATATATATTTCCTCTAATGCAGTGGTCCCCAACCCTTTTGGCACCGGGACCGTTTTGATTGAAGGAAAAATTTTCAAGGCCCGGGGGCGGGGGGGTTTGAGCAGGGGGCAACCATACATACATACAGAGACATACATACATAGACAGACAGTGACAATTACGTACCTACAGGTCCCTGGGGTGCATGTTGTCTGGCTCTGAGTAGTCCTGTCTTGCAGCCCAGCCTCATCACAAGACACCAGCCGTGCTGTATGGTACACTGGGAGCAGGGATATGATGTCATTCATACCCCGCCCCCTCCACACAGCCTGCGCCATACACCAGGGTAGGGGGTCCTGGGCTGCGCGGAGGAGACGACCGGAAGACAGAGCAGCAAGGAGGTAAGTACTGGGGAAGGGGGTGGGGCTTTCATGTAACAAGGAAAATACTGGCATACTGAATGGCACAAAACTGACATACTGGGTGGCATAATACTGGCAAAATACTGGCATATTAAGTGGCAAAAGAATGGCATATTGAGTGAAGAATTACTAGCATACTGAATGGCAAAATAATACTGGCATATTGAGTGGCAAAAGAATGGCATATTGAGTGGCAAAATACCGTATTTGCTCGAATATAAGACAAGGTTTTTTTCAGAGCAAATGCTCTGAAAAATACCCCTCGTCTTACATTCGAGGTCGTCTTATAATCTGACCTCAAATTGAGGTCAGACTATAAGACAGGGATCCAGGTCCCCAGCAGAGCTGCAGGGGACCTGGATCCCCCTCTCTAACAGCAGGGGAGGTCTGCGCTCGTCGCGCAGACATCCTCTGCTGCCCCGCTAGCTACCAGGGAGAATCGGGCAGCTGGGGGATGTCTGCACGATACGTGCAGACATCCTCCATGCTGCCCGACACGGCGGTCTATTATGACGGACCAGCTGTCCGTCATAATAGACGGAGGTGTCGGGCAGCATGGAGGATGTCTGCACGATACCCCCGGCTGCCCCCACTAGCCACCAGGGAACGAAACCAGGTAAGGAGGACACAGACAGACAAGGGGAGGAGAGAGAAAAGGGGAGGGGGGATAGAGAGAGACAAGGGGAGGAGGGAGGACACAGACAGACAAGGGGGGGGGAGACACAGACAGACAAGGGGAGGGAGGGGGGACACACAGACAAGGGGAGGGGGACAGAGAGAAAATGTGAGGGGGGATAGATAGAGACAAGCGGAAGGGGGAAGAGAGAGAAGTTTTGGGGGGAGAGAGAGACAACGCTGGGGGGGAAAGAGACAGCTGGGGGAGGGGGAGAGAGGCTGCATTGGCACATAAAAGGAAATAAAAACAAGAAATGCATTTGTATAATACAATTTTTTTTATTAAATATTAAAAAGCAATTTACATATATACAAGTTAAACTTTTTTCCTATATGGTAGTCTTATAATCAGGCTTTTAGTTTTTTTCCTAAAGGAATGTACAAATTTGGGGGGGTCGTCTTATAATCAGGGTCGTCATTTAATCGAGCAAATACGGTACTAGCATATTGAATGGCAAAATAATACTGGCATACTGAGTGGCAAAAAAATGGCATATTGAGTGGCAAAATAATATTGGAATATATTAAATGGCAAAATACTGCCATATATTAAATGATACAAAAATGGCAAAATAATACTGGCATATTATTGGGCAAATTGGCTGTGGCTTATTAATGACAAAATAATACTGGCATATTATTAGGTAAATTGGCTGTGGCATATTAATGGCAAAATAATACTGGCATATGGAATGGCAAAATAATACTGGAATATATTAAATGGCAAAATACTGTCATATATTAAATTGCAAAATACTGTCATATATTAAATGGCAAAATACTGGCATATATTTCAGCTTCCTGGATTTGTTTTTCATCTGGGCATACTAATAGTGGCATATTAACCCCTTCACGTCAGATCTGTGTGTTCCTGGCTGCCATGAAGCCAGGAATCATGAAGTGATACTTATGACAGAGATGTCCGATGACTCGGTTTGAGCATTCGCTTCATTTCCTAAGTTAGACTCAAGACTCAAGACTCAAAGTGGCCTCATCTGACACTGGAGATCCCGCTGCAAGTCCCTGCAGACGGATCCTCAGTACAGCTCATGGCATGAAGCCGCGATGAGCTTTTCGCAGGTTTTTACAGTAAAATGGAGCCTACGCTCACTTTGAGCGTCAGCTCTATTTTTTGTGTCAGACTGAGGCCACTCAAGTCCCTTCGCGGGCGGCCGCGATGAGCTGTTTAATGTGGGACGTTCCATGCCGTCCTACTAGCCTCTAGGCACTAAAAAGTAGGACGGCATGGAACATCCTACAAGCGGGCAGGGTTAATGGGCATAATAACAGTGGCATATTTATGGGCAAATTGGCTGTGGTATATTAATGGGCAAACTAACAGTGGCATATTAATAGGAAAACTGGCTGTGGCATATTAATGCGCAGACTAACAGTGGCATATAAACGGGCATACTAACAGTGGCATATTATTGGACAAATTGGCTTTGGCATATTAAGGAGCAAACTAACAGTGGCATATTTATGGGCAAATTGGCTGTGGTATATTTATGGGCAAATTGGCTGTGGTAAATGGCCTGAGTGTGGGTTATGGGGCATGTACTGGGGTGCGGAGATAACACCTAAGTGTGCAATGTGGATGATGGGTAGGGTTGCCACCTTTTCCACAAAATGATACCGGCCTTGCTATTGCCTTCATAGACTTAACATTTGGAGCAAACTATTATTTTTACCGGCCCGGTGGCAACCCTAGTGATGGGGCATATCCTGGGGTGCTGAGGTAAGTCATGAGTATGAAATGTTTGCATTCTGGGTATGTCCTGGGGTAAAACATGGGTGTGCAATGTGGGTGATGGGGCATATCCTGGGGTAAGTCCTAGATGTGCCAAGTGGGTGGCGGGGCATGTACCTGGTGTAGGAATACATTGGCAAGTCTGGGTGCAGAATGTCAAGTCTGAGTGGGGATGCATTTGCAAGTCTGTGGGGCAGAAGGGCAAATAAAAGGGAATCAAAACAATGAATGCATTTTCTCAATCATAAGTTTTATTAACCCCTTAACGACAGATGACGTGCCAGGCACGTCACGGCAAATCGTGGACTTGCCGACAGCTGACGTGCCTGGCACGTCATGCACTAAATGGAGTAAAGAAAGCGACCAGCGGTCGCTTTCTTTACTCTAACGGTGTTGCTACAATGCCTCTAGGTAGAGGCATTGTGCAACACCCCCCAAATGTGCAGGGGCGCGCTACGATCACTCCACGGAGTGATCGTAGCAGCCATTTAAAAATGGCTGTGCCCGCTGCACACATGTGCTTAGAAAGCGAACGATCGTTCGCTTTCTAAGCATCTCCGGTGTTGTTAAAGTGCCTCGCTAGCGAGGCACTTAACAACACCTCCAGGCTGCCCCAGAACCGATGGTGGTCGCTCTCCTGAGCGACCCCATCGGCTCAGTAGAAGGGAACGCTGCCTGTACAGGCAGCGCTTCCCTTCTAATGGCAAGAGCATCGGAAGTGAAAGTATTTCACTTCCGATGCTCTAGGGGGAGCCAATCGATGCCGGCACAACAGATCTATGTGATCTGTGTGCAGGCATGTATGGTAAGTGCTCTGATGAGCACTTACCATACTGTCAAAGGCAATATTACTAAATATTGCCTTTGACAAGTATTGATCTGCCTCCCTCACCTTACTACTTTTAGTAAGGGAGAGAGACAGATCAGATCAAGTAAAAAAATAAAATAAAATAATAAAAAAAATATTTAATAACATTTTAAACACCAAGGGCTTTTATAAAAGCCATTTAACCCCTTCCCTGCCATTGATCGCTGTGTACGCAGTGATCATACACAGCAGCACATTTTTTGCTGTCTGTGCATTTTTTAGGGGTTATTTTTTTTTTACTGTAATTCATTACAGTATAAAAAAACCTCTTTTAAGAGAGATTAACCCCTTTCTTGCCCTAGGTCACTGCCTAATCAGCGATCTGACGCAAATGCAGCAATCTTGCTGCAGAAGCATTTTTAATTTTTTTAAAACTTTTTTATTACACCCGTCACGTGTTAATTATACCCGCTAGGGGACTACGTTTAACGTAAAAATTTTTTTTTAGCTGTCTGAGCGCATGTATAGCGATCAGTAACAGCTGATAAGTGACAATGGTGGGTTGGCGTTTGCTCAGATGAGCATCACCATTCGTCTGGTTAGATCAATATGTGTAAATATTTGATCTGACCCGTGTAGATCTGCCTTCCTCTCACTTGAGTTTTAGTGAGGGAGGGAGACAGAGCTGTATAATGTAAGTTTTTAATTATAATATATTTAATAGAATTGAGACCCAAAGGCTTTTATAAAAGCCGTTTCCAGTATTTAACCCCGTCCCTGCAATTGATCGCTGTGTACGCAGTGATCTTACACAGCAGCACATTTTTTGCTGTCTGTGCATTTTTTTAGGGGTTATTTTTTTTTACTTTGATTTATTACAGTATATCAAAGGCTCTTTTAAGAGCTATTAACCCCTTCCTTGCCGTATATCACTTCCTAAGCAGCACATATGGTCACTGCCTAAGCAGTGCATATGGTCACTGCCTAAGCAGCGCATATGGTCACTGCCTAAGCAGCGCATATGGAGCAATCTAGTCGCCGAAGGATTTTTTTTTGCTATCAGCATTTTTTTTGTCAGACTCACTAGGGGTTAATTATACCCACTAGGGGATTACGTGTATTCCTTTTGAAGCTGTCTGAACGCGTGTATAGCGATCAGTAACAGCCGATCAGTGGCAAAGGTGGTTTGGTGATTTCTCAGATGAGCATCACCATTCGTCTGGTTCGTAAATATTGTTCTGACCCATATGGATCTGCCTCCCTCTCCTCACTTGAGTTTTAGTGAGGGAAAGAGACAGATCTGTATAACATAATTTTTTAATTGTAATAAATTAAATAAAATGTTAATAAATTGTGAGTCCCAAGGGCTTTTATAAAAGCCATACCTTTTGTATAGTGTAGTGTATTAACCCCTTCCCTGCCACTGATCACTGCACAGCAGAACATTTTTTCTTGTCTGTGCATTTTTAGGGGTTAATTTTTTTGTACAGTACTACAAAGGCTCTTATAAGAGCTATTAACCCCTTCCTTGCTCTACATGTTCAAATTCCAAGTTTGAAAATCAAAAAGCGCACCTCTCAAATGTAGCCTTTCAACCCCTAACAAAGCTGACAAAGCTATGCATGGGTGGTATCCCTGTGCTCGGGAGATGTTGCTGAACATATATTGTGGGCTCAGGCTGACTACATGCCAATATTCCAAGTGGAAAATGCGCACCTTCACAATGTGGCCCTTTAGCCCCCAAACAACCCAACAAACCTATGCATGGGTGGTATCCCTGTACTCAGGATATGTTGTTGAACACATATTGGGTTATTGTTTGGCAGTGACACATACCAAAATCTGTGAATTTATGTCTAAAATACAATATTTGTGAAAAAAAACCACACAAAAATTACTACCACAAACTTTGACAAAGGCTGGTGGTAGAATTAGTGCATGGAAAGTGTTAAAATACCACCATTTGAAATAGCACGGGGTGTCTACTTTTAAAAAATATATGGGTTGATGGGGTAAAATACACTGGCTGGTTTCAAATATGTCCCAAATGGGACATGAGTGCAGGCGGTCTGCATGTCAAAATTTTAATTTGGAAAACCAAAAACTGCACCTACCAAATTTGGCCTTTTACTCCCCAAACAACCCAACAAACCTATGCATGGGTGGTATCCCTGTACTCAAGAGATGTTGCTGAACACTTATTGGGGTGTTATTTGGCAGTGACACATACCATATCTGTGAATTCATGTCTGAAGTACAAGGTTTGTGAAAAAAAAAACACAAAAAAATTACTACCACAAAGTTTGACAAAGGCTGGTGGTAGAATTAGTGCATGGAAAGTGTAAAAATACCACCATTTGAGATAGCCTAAGGTGTCTTCTTTTAAAAAATATATGGGTTGATGGGGTAAAATACACTAGCTGGCTTCAAATATGTCCCAAATGGGACATGGGTGCAGGCTGTCTGCATGTAAAAATTTCAAGTTGGAAAACAAAAAACTGCACCTCACAAATTTGGCATTTTAGCCCCCAAACAACCCAACAAACCTATGCATGGGTGGTATCCCTGTACTCAAGAGAAATAGTAGAATCTATTTAGCATGTTTTTTCGTTCGCTTTTGTCGATGAGGAGAAGTTGTTTCAAATAAAAACAAAGAAATTTGTGTATTTTTTTTTTTTTACCATATTTTATTATTTTTTTTAATAATATGATAAGATATGATCAAAAAGATGGCATCCATAGAAAGCCCTTCTTGTCCCGATAAAAACAATATATAATATGTGTGGGTACAGCAAATGACAAAGAAGAAAATTACTGCTAAACACAAACAGCACAGAAATGTTAAAATAGCCATTGTCCAGAAAGGACAAAAATGTTTCAAAGGCTCTGTCCTTAAGGGGTTAAACATGGAAAAAACCAGTCTAGTAAAACTTTTTTCCTGTAAAGTCATCTTATATTTACTGGGGGCCTCATAATACCTGTAGCCCAGGGGCCTACAATGTCTTTACCCGGCCCTGTTTGCTCTATACAATATTTACATTGATATTACTGTATTTCATTAGTGTTAAGAGGTTTTAATATATCTTTTTGATGAAAATTAGCCATTTTGGAAAGGGGATACTCAACCTGTACAAACTCATTAGTCCACAATGTACTACTCCAGCTGTTACATACCTGGGCAGCCCTGCTCCTAGAACATGAGTACCAGAAAAGTCACCTGCTGTGTCTATTCTCATCCAATATCAGCTACCTGTCTCCTTTCTAGCCTGGGGGCTTACATGACTTTTAATGACAGTGTCATTATACTAGAATTATTGCACGTGTTAATTATGTGTCATATCTGTCATATGGCAACCTCACTGCAGCCTCTTTCTTTCTCCGTCATCTTTCGCTCAGCTCCTACCAGCTTATCATTGGCATTTATCCGTCTGCTACTGCCATCTATCCTATGTCTCCATTTGTGGCAGATTATGCCCGCTGTCTTCCTATGTCCAGTCCAGCATGCAGCTTCTTCCTTTGCTGCTTCTCCTAAATGTGCCTAGAACTACAGGTATTTCCCGCGCTCTCTCCTTTTGTGTACAGCTCGCTAGTTCCCAGCCTTGGCAGCTTTTTCCCGCAGCCTGCATCCCCGGACTGTCTCCCTGCACCCGGCCTCCCTCTTTCCTAGCCCCGCAGGCCGTGGCCCCATTGCGCATGAGCGAGATCGTGGAGAGCCCGTGAGAGCGGAGAGCGCCACTCACACTCACCGGGAGGCCGAGCACCAACATGGTGAGTGAGTGAGCGGGGCCTAGTGCCTCACACCTGCGTTCATAGTACGGGTTCTGCGACTCTCCCAGGTATCCCGTTCTAAAGGGCTTGTCAAGACAAGGCAGCCAGGCGTCACAGCTCCACGCCGGCTGGTGCTACTACTCCAGGTCGGGGTGTCCGGGCCTAGTTAATATTTTTCCTCTCCTGTGGCTCTGCAACGCAAATAAGGAGTTTGCACTGCACTTTACAATACATTGCAAAACAAAACAATCCAGATAAATGCTATGTACTGCTCTGTATGTGTGATACACTTACCCTGTAGGCACTGCCATACCGTGCCATGCAAGGTGTACCCAGCTGATGATATAAACACAGGTTTATGTATCATTCTAGGGTATATCTGAGTCCATGTATACTGGTTTGCAGACAAATGTTTCGCACAAGGAGAATACAAGCATTTGGTTAAACATGCAGCAAATATGATCATTATAGACATAAACTTGTCCTCTGAATCAGAATTATTTACTTATTGAAAGTACAAGCTTAGCAGCACAGCAATAACCATTCTTGGTCAAATGGGCATGCACTCGTTAAACATGCTGATATGACTTAAAATGCCTTGAGTATGTGTATGATAGTAAAAAAAAAAAAAAAACATTTATCAATACGGTTTACAGTACCAGTTCAAATATATCATTTTATATTTCTTGAATGTAGAAACATGGTAAATTTTACTTTACAAAATGACTACATATTAGATAATTTAATAAGTGGGACTTTTTTTTTTTTTTTTTAAGAAATTGCTGATGTTGTTATTGACTTTAGTTAGGTTTTCCTTTCCTGGTGGCAAAAGGAACAAACTTCAGCAATGAGTAGTTAACTCTTTAAAATGGAGATTAATATACAATAATGTGTATTGTTTGTAAGGTATGTGAAATCTGTCCAGAGAAACGACATCAATTAAAGTAAAGATCTGTTTTGTACTTTCAAAAGGGTGTTATTTTATGTTGACAGCAATATGGCAAGTTAATTTATTCCTGCTGCTGGGTTAATAGGCTTTGTTCAAAGACTTCTGTTAATTTAATGCAAAATGAAATTGCAAGTTAAAAGCCAATGATATGTGTTAACTTATGTCATTGAATAGAGCCCAATAAATGCAAATATTTCTACATGTTTCTATATAACATGCTGTAGTGGCAATGTAGGTGATTGCACATGACTATAGATACAAAGGGCAACATTTGAATCACAAAGGTACATCAATCAAATATCTGTAAACATTCTAGTGACTAGTCAAACCTCCTGTAAACAGGTCATATGCATTAAATTGACTATGCATGTTGTATAGGTGATACAGACATAATTACCCTGCGTTAAATCATGCTTTATCTTTTAATGGAGAATCATCAGACTCCCTAAGTCATTACAAAGTTTCTAATAGCAACACAGAATGTGTCGGCAGATAAGATCCATTCGTCCCTTCCACTCGTCATCTGCCAAATTTTCTGAATGCTTTCATTAGTCTGTGTCTTTGTTATAGCTAGCATAACCTTATGTCTATCCCTTGTATGCTTAAACTCATTTCCTGTGTTTAACCTCTATCACTTCCTCTGGAAGGCTATTCCATGCATCCACTAACCTGTCATTAAAGTAATACTTCATCATATTACTTTAAAACCTTTGCCCCTCTAATTTAAGACTATGTCCTCCTGTTGTGGTAGTTTTTCTTCATTTAAATACACTAACCTACTTTACTTTGTACCATTTATCTATTTTAATATTTCTCTCATATCAACTCAGTCTTGTCTTTCTTCCAAGCTATACATGTTATAGTATTTTTGTTTATGTAACTATCAATGAACATTCCACAGGCTTTAATGTAGAACATATACTTGATGGTGACATGAGATTATGTTTTTGAATCTAACCTCCTTTTGTTTCTAATTTGAACAGAACAAGTTGAAATCCTCTCAGAAAGATAAAGTTCGTCAGTTTATGATCTTCACACAATCTAGCGAAAAGACTGCAGTAAGTTGCTTGTCACAGAATGACTGGAAACTAGATGTTGCCACAGACAACTTTTTTCAGAACCCTGAACTCTATATACGGGAAAGTGTAAAAGGGGCATTGGACAGGAAAAAATTAGAACAACTTTATAATAGATACAAAGGTGAGTACAACATAAAATGCGTCCTCTTTTGGGAATATAATCGTTTTTCTCATTAAAAATCTTCATAATCTATACAAAACTCATTCTGTACTGATATTCAAATATTACACTCGCATTATGGAGACTTTAATTTTAGTTTCAGAAATTTAAAGCCATATATAATATAATTGAGCTATTTATAAAAGTAAATTCTGGAGCAAAGTGGAGCAGTCACCATAGAAAGCAATAGACTATTCCCGTTCTGTAGACCACTTTTAGCACTTTGCCCCAAAACTGGCCTTTATAAATAACCTAATATAACAAATAAACTGCACACTCCTTTAGCATGAACAAGTATTCAGAGGGCAGATCTTGGAGTAATAATTGATTTATTGGGGCATACAGAGATGGGTAGAGGGCAAACCATACCAGACAAGTCTAAGAGCTGATAAACTGCTCTTTTACCCCTTTGTGACACATGGTGCTTGCGTCCCCAACGACACAAGCACCAAAACGCCACATTTTGTTCCTGGCCACCGATCGATAGGTAGGAACACAATGGCTTAGACTCGATCAGGGTCTTGTTACAGCCTGTGGGTCCCTGCCAAAAGATTGCAAGACCTCCTGGCGTCATGTGTGACATCACAGAGGCGTGCCCAAAGCCGGAAGTTCAGGCACAGTACGATTTAGGCTACATTTTCCCTGTCAGACTGAGGCCACTCAGGTAGGATCCAGCTGCATGCCCCTGCAGCAGGATCCAAGTACAGCTCATTTCGGGGAGCTGTTTAATTCTGGACGTTAGATGCTGCCTAGTTTCTGTTGGGACCCGTAAAATTAAGACGGCATAGAACATCCTAGCATCGTGAAAGGAAGCAGACCTATGTAATAAATATGTAGCTTATTTGTTACACTGGTGGTATTTAATTAAGCTCTATGTTTACTGTGTAGCTCTGCTTCCTTTCGTATTAGCCTATGATTAGGAGCTGCCAAGCAGCTTGAAATTAGTAAGGCATATCTGTCTGTCTGCTATTATTTGTCCTCTGCCCAGTCTCAATATGCCACAATAAAGCAATTTTTACTCCAAGATCTGTTAGCAGAACATTTGTTTATGCTACAGGAGCGCAGGTTTTCTTTTTCATACTCGTATATTGGATTTTTTGGTATAAATGACCTAATGTGCTAAAGATTCCTTAAACATTGATAGACTAGATATGTGCATATCACAAATCCACCTGACACTGATCTATGTAAAGAGGCAAACATGAAGCCATTTGTCTTTCTATATACACAATGCACATGTAAATCTCCTTTGTTTCTCTATGTCCTCCAAATGTTCATATTGGTTCATAATGTATCCCCTATTTAATTAATGGGTTCCTTCTGTATGCCTGTGACTTCTACATACAGCAAGGCAGCTTGTAAAGGTTATGAGTCTAGGGAGCAAAATGGCAGCTGGCCACAGTAGGGATGCCTGGTCGATGTGGCTTTTTCATATTCTCTATCAATAAGGGATAAATAAAGCTGCTCTTTTTCACTTACAGTTTGATATTCGCTGCATCTTAATGCTACATCTAATCATGTTAATAAGACAGATGCTTTTGCTCAAAGACTGAGTTGGCCTGGTATATGCAATCATAGATTTGGATGTTGCAAGTATGGTAATATCAATACTAAAAATAGTGGGATATTTACTTTTAGAATGTAGCTTATTTAGGTTTTGCCGTCTTAGTTTTTTTTTTTTTAAAAGGATCTTCAAATACCACATTGCTGTCAAAATGTCACAGCCATTGATATAAACTGTACTGATATAAAAGTGGTTAAAACCCTGGTTTTAATTCCGATCATCTGGTTTATTAAAAAAATGCAATATTTTTGATAAAAAAAAAAAAATCTCTCTCATTTTGTCATGTGCAGATCCCCAAGATGAAAATAAAATTGGAATAGATGGAATTCAGCAGTTTTGCGATGATTTAGCTCTGGACCCTGCCAGCGTCAGTGTGCTGATTATTGCATGGAAGTTCAGAGCGGCCACACAATGTGAATTCTCAAAGCAGGAATTCCTGGATGGAATGACAGAATTAGGGTAGGTGGGTGGCTGGGATATAAATGAGGATATTTAAACCTAACCTTTGTCGTGCCATTATTTTTTCTGGACCACCTTGCACAAAGTATGCGATTTACAATTGGTGGAAGTTCTATGATTACACAATATCTTATTATAGAACTCATTCTGCTTCCAGTTCTAACATGATGTTAAAGTGTTAGGACCCATACTTACAATACTTACTAATCAGAACTGGTTTAAGCACTCACCCATGTATTTGCATGTGTTCACCTCTACCTGTTTACTTTCTAAGACATTTTGTGCCAAGCATTTTCTTTAATATTTCTTTCGTATATATTTTTAAAGTATTGTTCTGCAGACTGTAGCATATTGCATTGGGTGTAGTGGCAGCAGCTCTGCACCCATTGCAACTTTCTCCTGATGGTTTTGTGTTTGGTAGCAGGACCCCTAGGTGGTTTTATTTCTCTTACATGATTGCGGCAGAGATTACGCATTTACTACTAAAACACAATAGTGATCGGGAAAATCGTAAAATGATTTGGGGCTTAATTCATGAAAGAGAGAAAAAAGAAGGGAATTTTAAACTTAAGGGGCAAATAGTTTTTCATTTTATTTTTTATTTTTTAACCCTTGCTTCTTAAGAAGCAGCAAGTGTCAAAAAAAATGTCCTTGTCTCCTAAATAAACTCAACATGTATCTATATAGAGAAACAAGGGATTATTCTTGACTCTACTGCAGCTGAGGCAGAGCTGGTTAGGGTGCTAGTGCGCTTTACTAAATCTAGATGGACTCTGTTCTTTCTGTTAGTGCAGAGAGAAGCCCTCATTCTTACACTGGATCAATTAAGGACCCCATATCAAAATGAGGGCTTGTCTCTATATTTGGTTACACCAAATATATATTTTATTGAAATCTTTCTTCTGTTCACTCACTTTGCATTTTGTTAACTGGTAAAATTAACCCCTTAGTGACCAAGGCTGTTTTTATACTTCTGTGGTGTGTTTTTTCCTATTTCTTGTTTAATGTAACTACACATATTATATACTGTTTTTATCGCCATAAGAAAGCCTTTCTTAAGATACCATTAGTTTTGTCATGTTATATAGTTTTCGCAAAAAAAAAAATCATAAAATATGATGAGAAATTTACAAAAACCACATATTTATAATTTTTATCTTACACATCAAATGGTAAAAAATATAATCTAAATAGTTTCTAATATTCGTCCTGAGTTCGCTAGAAATAGCCAATGTTTAAATGTTTTCGTGTTTTAATTCTCTTGATAATGTTATATTATAACTTATTTTTTGAAAAACTACAGGGCAATAACCTAAAGTAGCTGTTTTTTCCCCTTAAAGGGACACTACCACTTACATAAGATGTAACTAGATATCCTGGTCATTTAAAACAAACGCATATATAAATCAAAATAAAAAATTTAAATTAGGTGTTTTTCGCCTGGCTCCATTTTGTGAATATTTCCCATGATGCAACATCGTGCAAAATCTTTTAGCCATTCTTACTTTACAACTGTTGACAAAGCCTGCATAATGATGTCATAAGATACTCCTCTGTTCTCTTACTGGCTCCTGTGTATCATAGTGGGCAGGACTAGGTGGCTGTGTAAATCTTTTTTTATACCTTCCTTCCAACACAAAGAGAGGAGATTAACCTGATCAAACATGATCATAACTCCGCCCCTTGTAATAGTTACATTACTCTCACATTCAATGCAAGTCTATGATCAGAATTATATACTGCATTCTGTGTCCCCAGCCCCAAAGTGAGAAATTTGTGCTCTAAAGTCACTAGGGGGTGGCACCCAAAAATACTATTTCACAAAATGGATGCGCCCAGTCACACTTGTTTAGTTACATATTTTATTAAATACAGTCACATAACAAAAGACACATCTGAAATCAACAATACAAAATAAAAAAAATACAACCTTTTCATTTTTTGGTGGGAGTGTCCCTTTAACAAGTTTCCCCTACAGTGCCCTTTTCACCCCAACCTTGATGATCAGCTTAACCCAGGGCTCGACAAACCCCGGGCGCATGGCGACCTGGAAATTAAGCCTGGCGCCCGGTTGTCGGTATCCTCATGCGCCCCTTACCGCTGCCATTCGATTTTTATTTTTTGCGCCACGAGGAAGGAAAGTCTGTGCGGATTGCACAGACAGTAAGCTCCGCCCCCTCGCGCAACGCGTGTGAGTGCTGGTTGTTGTCACTTGACAACCCAGCACTCAGCTGAAAGAGCAATGAGGTAAGGCAGCAGCGAGGGGGAACATTCGTGCTGCAGCCGATCTTCATTTCTCTTTCGGCTGAGTGCTGGGTTGTCGAGTGACAACACCCAGCACTCACACAAGTTAAGAAGGGGGGGGAGGAAGGGGGAAACTGTGTATGTGTGTAGAGGTGTGTATGTGTATGTGAAGTGGGTTGGTGTGTGTGTACGTGTGTGTGTGGTGTATATGTGAAGTGGGATGGTGTGTGTGTGTGTGTGTGTGGTGTATATGTGAAGTGGGTTGGTGTGTGTGTGTGTGTGTGGTGTATATGTGAAGTGGGTTGGTGTGTGTGTGTGTGGTGTATATGTGAAGTGGCTTGGTGTGTGTGTGTGGTGTATATGTGAAGTGGGTTGGTGTGTGTGTGTGTGTGTGTGTGTGTGGTGTATATGTGAAGTGGGTTGGTGTGTGTGTGGTGTATATGTGAAGTGGGTTGGTGTGTGTGTGTGTGTGTGGTGTATATGTGAAGTGGGTTGGTGTGTGTGTGTGTGTGGTGTATATGTGAAGTGGGTTGGTGTGTGTGTGTGGTGTATATGTGAAGTGGGTTGGTGTGTGTGTGTGTGTGGTGTATATGTGAAGTGGGTTGGTGTGTGTGTGTGTGGTGTATATGTGAAGTGGGTTGGTGTGTGTGTGTGTGTGTGGTGTATATGTGAAGTGGGTTGGTGTGTGTGTGTGTGTGTGGTGTATATGTGAAGTGGGTTGGTGTGTGTGTGTGTGTGTAGTGTATATGTGAAGTGGGTTGGTGTGTGTGTGTGTGTGTGTAGTGTATATGTGAAGTGGGTTGGTGTGTGTGTGTGTGTGTGGTGTATATGTGAAGTGGGTTGGTGTGTGTGTGTGTGTGGTGTATATGTGAAGTGGGTTGGTGTGTGTGTGTGTGTGGTGTATATGTGAAGTGGGTTGGTGTGTGTGTGTGTGTGTGTGGTGTATATGTGAAGTGGGTTGGTGTGTGTGTGTGGTGTATATGTGAAGTGGGTTGGTGTGTGTGTGTGGTGTATATGTGAAGTGGGTTGGTGTGTGTGGTGTATATGTGAAGTGGGTTGGTGTGTGTGGTGGATATGTGAAGTGGGTTGGTGTGTGTGGTGGATATGTGAAGTGGGTTGGTGTGTGTGGTGGATATGTGAAGTGGGTTGGTGTGTGTGTGTGTGTGGTGTATATGTGAAGTGGGTTGGTGTGTGGTGTATATGTGAAGTGGGGTGGTGTATATGTGAAGTGGGGTGGTGTGTGTGCGGTGTATATGTGAAGTGGGGTGGTGTGTGTGCGGTGTATATGTGAAGTGGGGTGGTGTGTGTGTATATGTGATGTGGGGTGGTGTATATGTGAAGTGGGTTGGTGTGTGTGTGTGTGGTGTATATGTGAAGTGGGTTGGTGTGTGTGTGTGTGGTGTATATGTGAAGTGGGTTGGTGTGTGTGTGTGGTGTATATGTGAAGTGGGTTGGTGTGTGTGTGTGGTGTATATGTGAGGTGGGTTGGTGTGTGTGTGTGTGGTGTATATGTGAGGTGGGTTGGTGTGTGTGTGTGTGTGGTGTATATGTGAGGTGGGTTGGTGTGTGTGTGTGTGGTGTATATGTGAGGTGGGTTGGTGTGTGTGTGTGGTGTATATGTGAAGTGGGTTGGTGTGTGTGTGGTGTATATGTGAAGTGGGTTGGTGTGTGTGTGGTGTATATGTGAAGTGGGTTGGTGTGTGTGTGGTGTATATGTGAAGTGGGTTGGTGTGTGTGTGTGTGTTTATGAATTGCGTGTATGTTTGCGTGATTGTCTGGCTCCTAAAAAAAATTGCGGGCTCCTAGAATCAAATTACATTTGTCAAGCACTGGCTTAACCCTAACTCCAACATAACACCTACCCTAACATTAAACCTAGAACTTAACTTTAACTATTGGTCTTTTTGTTCCAGTTGTAATGAGGCAACCTAGCAACTACAAAAGAGCAACGGAAGTGGTGATTCACCGCTTCCAAAACTCTTGCCCACAACAGGGCAGTGCCTTATTGGCCTTTCCAGTATGGCGGATATAATCACTCCTTGAAGAGATCATATATGTGCCGTAGGGGATGTTTCAATGTTGCCTGATCGCCTACGACGGTCATTTATACACAAGACGTACATAAACACCCAGTGTCACGAAGGGGTTAATATCTACTGTATATGAATCTACAGATGTACGACATGCAACATAGATATTAATAAAACATATTTTGTGCATGACCATATATTACATTATATGCAAAATGCAATGAATGGTTGCAATTAAATGTTACAGGAAAGTAAAATAAATAAAAATGCGTGTGTAAGCTTAAAATCTAAAGGTAAACAAGTAAAAAGCTATAAAGAAATATATGGTTTGTGTTCAGATCTTCATATTTCCTTTTCTTTACCACATTGGTATGCATTTGATTGTGAGCCCGACTGCTTGTACATGATTCACAGTCTGACATCTTACATTTTCATAAGCATTTGTGGCATTTTACAAACCGACTACTCATTATATCACCCTAACTCTTAAGCTGGCTATTTCTTACATGTTCAATGAAATCAATGTAAGCCATGCCCCGTCTAGACTAGCTTTAGCTCAGTGGTGGCAAACGCTATTTTGGATTATAGTCACTTGGCTGGCTTAGCATAATAGGGCAAAAGCAGCTGGACTGCCAAAGTGTCGTAATCACTTTAAGTCGGTCTGCAAGTCTTTCACGTGATCATAGAATATTATTTTTCTATGTTTTGCTATAGTAACTCATTTTTGGATATGGATAGTTTTTCAGAATTATTTGATAGTGTAAAGATCTGTTCCTTTTTTGTTTTTCTCTCATGCAGATGTGACAGCATAGAGAAGTTAAAAGCACAGCTACCGAAAATGGAGCAAGAATTAAAAGAGCCTGGGCGATTTAAGGATTTTTATCAGTTTACATTCAACTTTGCAAAGAATCCAGGGCAGAAAGGTCTAGGTATGCTTGGCTCTCTGTGAATTGAAACAAATGCTGCTGTATTGTAAAATGATCACCCAGTGACAAAAGGATGCCTGCACATATATAGTTGGGAGTGTTAATGATAAATGTGTTACCGACCAAATGGATTTGTCATTTTAATATTTTTGATAAATTGGTATGATGTCGTTTTTTTATTCCTCCGACACTACCAGGAAAAGAAAATTTGAATGGTTTGTTCTTATTTTTCTCTTACTGTTACAATTGTAGCTAAATCTCAGTTGCTATACATTACAAACCTTCGGTGAATTCTAGTGCATGGGCAAAGTAATATTTATAGCTGTGTCCCAGTGACTTTCCAAACAACATTTTGTGCATTTTTATGCCTGTGCAAATAATAAGCATCTGCTCTGTGATTTTACAAGGCTTATTCAGTAAGTGTAAACAATCTCTGCAAGTGACGACGCAACAAAAACCCATTGAAGGATTATAACCGCCATAACAAATTTACTTGTGCAATTTCCCAAAATCCAGTCCGGGTTTTTAGATTATGTACTAAATACGTGCAAGTTATTCACTTATTAGCTGTGTTGAATCTTTCAGTGTGATTGCGTGATAACGTGACAAAATTCTGTAAACATGGAATATTCAGGGGTCTTCGGGACTAGATTTGAGAACACCGATATAGAGCATATATTGTGTAGGGATATGTAAAATAACATATTATTATTCTGAGACCGACTCGGTCTTACTGTCCTTGGAGGAGAGTCGTTAAGCTGATACATTTATAAAGCTATTATAAAGAATAATTATGTACAGAGATAAACATGTTAATTTAAAAAAATTCTAGAACTTTAAAATAGGGACAGAACGGAATATTTCTAGACAATCAAAATACTGTGGTTTTTATGCATTACTTTTGTTGTTCTTATGGGAATGGGGCATTGTGGGAGGATTTTGTGTTCTTTGTAACTGCACACTGCTTTGTTATAATTAGGAATTACATTTAGGGGTTCTATTTGGATAAACTATTTGTATGTGTTAATTATTCATAATAATTTTGTGAAATGTCGCTTTTCAGATTTAGAAATGGCCATTGCCTACTGGAATTTAGTACTAAATGGACGATTTAAATTCCTAGATTTGTGGAACAAGTTTTTGTTGGTAAGTTTTCTGTGTTAGGAGCTCAAATGTGTATTATGTGTCAAAATTGTCAACATAAGAGCTTAACAGAACAAATAAAAGCATGCATGTGAGGATGTGCAAGCTATTTCTTTGTAATAGAGATTTATAACATTATAATTCAAAACTTTTTATCTGTGTGTGGATAACTTCTAGTTTTAGAAATGTTCTGATCTCTTCCCATTAGGAACACCATAAACGATCAATACCCAAGGACACATGGAACCTCCTTCTAGATTTTAGTACAATGATAGCTGATGATATGTCCAACTATGATGAAGAAGGTATGTCTTGATTCATGCTTTAAAACTTCCAATTTTAAAGAGACAGACTAAAGTCCATTTTTACTCTTTCTGTAAGGGGAATAAAAGATTAATTGGACCAACTGGTGCTTTTCTCGTCCCTTTCCTACTCAAATAAGTAGTAGGTTATCATGGCGTAAGCTTGTGAGAAGGGCTCTCTACCTCATGTATTAATGTGTGTCTGTTTGTCTAAGAGAGTATGTATGTATGCTCTGTACCAAACGCTATAATATTATATATAAATATATATATATATATATATATATATATATATATATATATATATTGTTTGCACTATATAAATAAATGTTAATATAATGGGTTATTTATGAAAAGTCCTGCCCATCAAAGAGTTCGGAATTTAAAAACTAAAAAGCACAAGTGTGCATTTTTGTACATTTTTATGCTAGGGAATGGAGTCCCCACCAAACAAACTTGTCTTCTTTTTTTTTTTTTTTTACACATAGGTGGAGTACATGTCAAGATTTTAGTTTAGATTTAGTGGTGCCACATGCGAATACATAACCCGATCTCATGTTTCTCTGGTGTTTTTAGAATATAATCCCAGCCAGTATTGTATAGTTTTGATTTATTTGATAGGCATGTTGCAGTCCCATGTGTTGGTCACATTCATTCTGTTAATATTTAAAGTGATTGCTTGATGAGATATTGGTTAATATTGAAACATTGTACTTATGGGGCTAATAAATTAGAATTCTCTTTACTGACACTTATTAGTCGACCTCTATAAGTTCAACTTATGTCCGGTGAAAATGCAATAATTGTCCCGTGTGGTGTTCATTAAAATAATTATTGTCCCAATAATGCTGCATGTCCATGGCATCCTGCTGTTACCTTTCTATGGTGCAGTGACTTCTGTCATATGTTGCTAATCTCCATAGAAATCTCACCATGTTATACTTCAGGGCACATGGGACAAAAGTGGCAGCCCCTCAGGGCCCAAATATTGCACAAGAATGGATGCCATTTTTGCCCAGCATCTGCTGCTTACAGTCAGCTTTACAGCTGGGCCTTGATAATGTAATTGGCAATTTAGTAAATTGAGGTCTATTTTGCACAATGTGCGCTGACAACTTGCTCTGTAGTAGATAAAGTACAACGTATTCGTGCACTAGTAGTCACTGACGAATGACAATCCGCACTAAATGTCTTTTTTTTTTTTTCTTTACAGGAGCATGGCCTGTTCTCATTGATGACTTTGTTGAATTTGCACGTCCTCAAATTGCAGGAACAAAAAGTACAACAGTGTAGCACTAAGGAACCTTGTAGAATGTACATAGTGTGTACAAATTAATGCAATGGAAAATTGCACAGTCAGTCTCTTCTGGCTGGACTGTACTGAAGATCAGCCCTTGCAGCAATTCTAGAGGGCTGAAACAGACAATGAGAGCTATCTCAAGACCATATCGTATTTCATTCTTTTGGTGGTTTGGGCCTCTCTGCTAGCCTGGAGCGCAGTTTTCACTTCATGTTTCCAGAGTGTGGATTTCATTTCATATCTATGGACCATCCTAGTTTATCCTCCCATACGATTAAAATGATTCCTGTGGCATATTCACAAAAACCACAATGCCAACTTCATCTGCTAATGACATCACAACCTCAGTGAAACTATTTTCCAACCCGTTTCATTTTATTTTATTTTTGTATTTTTTTATTTTACATAGTTTCAAAGAAGACTGCTGGTAGCACCTAATGAAATAACTTGCTGTTGTCCCATCCTTAATGTTTGGAGGGATAAGTGGGTTTGCATCATTGTCTGTCTTGGATATCATTTTACACTGATAAACTGTTGCTTGTATGTACCAAAGGAAGTGTTTTGGTAGGATTCACAGCCCAAATACTTCTTGTCAACATGTATTGTTAACATTTGGATTCCATCCATATGAATTGAGCATCCACTGGGATCAGAGGAACACTTGCATCTTGCTGTAGGGCAGATGCACATCACGGTATCAGTCTGAGGGGCAATCTGGAATTATACTGGGCAGCCACTGGTATTTAAGAAGCCGAGTTTAGTAGAACTTAACCTCAGGCTACTAAAATCATAATGTTTCACCCTCTTTCAAGATGAATAAACCTGGTTGCCTCTGCTATCTTCTACATTAAGATGAAAATCTTAAACCTTACGAGTGTCTGAAGCCACTCCCCAAAAATGTGCCCACAATCCTTTTTTTTCCCCTCATTTTTCTTCAAGGGCCATGTACAGTGTATACATCATCATTAAAACCCTGCTGGATCTGTAAGCTGTGCAGGAAGTGGGTATCTTTTGTGTCATACTAACTTAATGTACATATCTATCTGCTCAGGAGGTAACTGAGGCAGGCAATTACACGTTACATGATAATGAAGCTCTGTTTTATGGTGACAATGCTGAGAATAGGGAAGGCCATGGAATAGAATACAAAATATACTAAAAGACTTTTGAAAACCTAGAAATACTTGCATTTACAGATGCAGCAGCTGGTTTTGCCATAAATACCAAATGTACCATATTGGGGAGGTCTGCCAGAAAACAATCTGAATAATGCAATTTGTTGTGATATAAGAGCATTTAATTTATCAAACCTGTTTTGTTGTCCTTTTTCTAACTGTTGAATTGCTCTCTCTGCCTTTTCCACATTCTTAAATGTTATTAGGATAATTGATTTAGTTACATACTTGTGGTGATACTAGACAAATGCACAGTGCAAATCGGGTGAAATCCACACTGAAAAGTCTTTCATTATTTCTTTTAATAATCCCAAGTGTAACATTTTGGCCAGGTCAAACCCATGTCCTTTAGAAGCGGCTAAAACTTGTATTTAGTTTCATGTGGTCGAAGATTTTAGGAATATGGTGTTTCATAAATAATTTTATGTGATTATTCTGAATTAGCACGATTGTAGTACACTTGTGTCATCTGCCACTCTAGCTTCCAATGAACTACAACTCCCATGATCCTGGCACAATAATTGGGGTTTAATGTCAATAGTTCGCTTAAAAAGGGACTCTTGTCAACTTAAACATTGTTTATCCTGTGAATGTAGAGAATAAAAAACGATCTATACATTGTGTTAGCAGAATTGCAAGCAAATGCAGAAAATAAGGGAAATATGTTTTAAACGAGTCTCCTGCTAATGACATCACCTGCGGCTTGATATGCAAATTAACTCATTTTCAATGGGAAATGTGGAATTTGCATATCAAGCCATAATCGTAAGCAGGAGAAACCACAGACATATTTAAAAGATATTCATAGCGGAATTTCTGCGAATGCATAATGTAAAACGCTGTATAGATTATTTTTCTTCATTTTTTTATTCTCTGCATTCACAATATAATAAATGTTTAGGCAGACTGAACTCCTTTAAAAAATATATTAATTAAGGGAAGTTTTTCTTATCTATGAGAATGCGGCAACACAATCAATAGTCTTTTTTTCTTTTTTCTTTTACTGTTGTCTCACTTCCGCCCATTTTTTTTTTTTTAGAATACAGTTTGTTTGGGTTTTGAAGCCGTAAAGTGTGTACCATATAAATCTTACCACTTGTGTACATATCTGAATGTTTGTAGTTGTACTACTTAAAAGTGATTTATGTTCAAATATTAATGATGCTTTAAGAGTGTCCATCACATAAACACTGCTTATGCAGTGAATGTAAAGAATGAAAAATGACCTATACATTGCAGTAACGGAATTGCAATCAAATGCATAAAATTAAGAGAAAAAAAAACTTTTAATTTCCCATTGAAAGTAGTTCATTTACATATCCAGCTGTAGGTGATGCCATAAGCAGGAGAACCCACAGACCCATTTAAAACATCTCTCTTATTTTATGGATTTAGATACAATTGTGCAAACATAAATTATATTTAGGTAGTATAGTTCCCTTTGTTCTGAACTAGAAAAACCCGGCCTTTCCAGCCCCATCATCCTTACAGCTGCTAGTTGTAGTACAGTAATAACAACTTTGGGATCACTGGCAAATCTAAGTTTAACTGTTTCCACACCACAGGACAGTTTATGGTGTTTTAAATTCCATTTTGTTTAGTTTTCTTTTTTCTCTCTCTTATTTACAATATTTATTTAACGGCTCTTTTGTTCATTCTCAAGAAGAGATGTGCAAAGGAACTATGGCATGAAACTTAAAATATATGGGTAATCTCCACAATTAATTAAATGAATGTGTTGGTGAGAAGGAATAGGATTTATGATTTAGAACATATGTGCCTCGTATCTTTCCTTTTTTTTCACTGCTGAATTGTTTAAATTCTTGATGTGGGCTTTTTAAAAAAAAAAAAATCTTGGATTTGTGTACCTTGCTTAGATCCGTGCTTCTTCAACCAGTTCTCAAGGTGGGGGTCCAGGATTTAGTGCTTACTGAGTTGTATTTAAATAAGAATGTGTGTAAATTCTGGAGTGTTGGGTGTCCATGAGGATTGGTTGAAGACAGATTTAAGAAACACTGAGCTAGATTATACTCGGTTATTTGGACACTAAATATGAATTGTATTTGTGTGTGAGAGGTGGCTAGCTCACGATAGACAAACATACTCCATGCCCCACGTTACCCATTCGAAAGTCTTTTTTGAAAGAACAATCTGTGCCACCACAGAAATGTATAAAAGGAAATCTATTCATATGTGGAAATATCTGCACATTTAGATGTGAATGTTACAAAATGTTTTTGGAGAAGTTGTATTTTTGCTATATGTGTAAAGTTTTGTAAACTGCAAAAGGTGAAATGATTATGTTTTCAGATTAGTGCTGCACTGCAAGTCATCTGTGTATATAGATCACTTACCAATGGTATTTGGACGACTTGACAAATAATACATTCATCATGATCTGGCAATGCGTGGCTTTCATCACCTTTAGATACAGGCTTTGGATTTGCTATTTAACCCTATTTTTTTTTTTTTACTAAAATATCACTAAAAAGTGAGATTTTTTTTCAACTTAAATATAACAAATAAATTGAAAATAGTTTGATGTACATAATTTTGTTTGAAATAGCATAAATCAAGACTGGTGCATTGTATATGATCTACTTTAGCCAGGAAGAAAGATGTTATTAAGTTGTTATATTGTTCTGAGAAAATGTGAGTAACATGCCAACAAATT
The DNA here is from genome assembly GCA_036172795.1 of Pelodytes ibericus. Taxonomy (NCBI): domain Eukaryota; kingdom Metazoa; phylum Chordata; class Amphibia; order Anura; family Pelodytidae; genus Pelodytes; species Pelodytes ibericus. Next base: position 143,287,985 of record CM069861.1, read on the forward strand.
TGAGGCCAGAATTACATTTAAGAACAGAGACAACATAACCTGCAACCCACCTAGTAAGATGGCCTTTGTGGTCATGTTTATGACTTGCAGTGGGAGGGGCATATTCTGAAATGACCAGGGTAATGGGTAAAATAGTTGGCATTTTTGTGAAAATAAGTTGTTACTGCTAAGCACTGCCCTTTACACATCTACAAAATCATCAGTCTATATGTCAACAGTGATCTCAGTCTTTTTTTGTTAATGGTTTATCAGTAAAATCAAACATCCATTTAATGCATGACCTAGTACAGGTTTTTCTGAAGTGGGCCGCATAATCAGAAATGCAAAAATGTATACTAATACTAAAGAATAGCTCGTTAGCCATAGAAACTCTTATTTAACTGTAATACAAAAACAGTTAAAACCAAGTTTAAATTAACTTTATTCAAACAAAAGTATCCAATTATAGGGATAATGAAAATATGTGCAGTTACGTCAGGTGGACTGCATTTGGCCAATAGGGAGCCCCTGGCCTAGTAGAAGCTGTCATCCCTTATTCAGCTAATGAGAACTGCTAAAGTAAATGATGATTATACAGAATATTTTTCTTTGCTATATTGATCTTAGTACTAGAAGTGGACTATCCCGTTTGTAGTGTTCATTGCTTTAACTACTATAGTGTGAATCATGGGAGTTTTAGTTTAACACCATCTGGCACACTGGAGCTTAATGGGTCTAGACTCGTGAATTGTGATATAGATTATTCGCCTATTCTAAAGGCAATCATACACCATATACCAGGATTGTGGTATATTATAAATTATTCCAAACATTTTTTTTTTTTCAATTATTTTAAACAGAAATATTTTGAAGAATAATGTTACTTTAATATAGCCAGGGGCATTGCTTAAATCTACGGGAGGGTGTATCACAACCTTCCACTCTTAACAAAAAACAACCCTGATATTAAGCATATATTTGCTTAAATACAGGTAAGTTAATTTATTGTATTTCCTATGCTCATGGAGATTATTCCATACGGTCTACCATTGGCTCTAGTGTCTGTAAAAATTGGACTTCATTTCTTGTTGGTGAGAAAACATACCAGTTCTTCACGGAGATCTTTGACAGTAAAATGTTCATTTGAGTGTTGCTTTTTAAAAAAATTTTTTTTTTTGCAAGACATTACAATTACTGTGTAATTATATTTATAGGTAAAAGAAACATTATGCGTGTGTAGATGAGAAATCAAGATAATACTGACATGACTTTTTTGACAACAAGATTATCTAATTCTGAGAAACCCAACATGCAGTTTATTTTAAAGATGGTATATTGTATTGCAGGAAAATGTGTTGTATTGAAAAGTGCTCAGTTATGTGACTGTGTATTTTGCTTCATTACTTTTACTTCAACTCCTGGGCCATTGTCTGCTTTATACATCCATTCAACAAATCTTTATTTTAAGCTGAGCAGGAAGGTTTTTTTTTCGTTTGCCAAATATGAATAAACATATGAGTTAAAACAAAATACTTGTGAATTTATAATGCAATGTGTGAGGTCTCAAAAGCATAGATTAAATCAATCCATTAATCTGGGTTCATTTTTGGGTAAGTCATTTAAAATAGTTCATCTGTTTTGTCACTACTGCAAACCAAATTTCAGTTCTCCCGTAACTTACAAATTCATTTCACTGGGGGCTTTAAAAGAAGGGTATTAAGGGAATACACAGAAGGCAATCACAATCTTCATACTCCCCGCTTAAATTAACTAATTTAAACTGGACTAGTAAGTCCATTATGTAAGTCACTCAAATCAAGAAGGGTTGGAGAACAAAGCAAGTACCGTAATGTCTGCTACTTGATAAAACAATTTTTTTACCGCCCAAGAAAGTTGAGTTAACAGCTCATGACTAGACTGACAAAGAGGGCAAGAGCCCACAAGGTCTTAAGATTCAAGGATGCCTACCAGGAAAAATCAAGACCCCAAAGTCGAGGTTAAAAAAAGGGAGTTAAGGGAGCACAAAGTAAAACAGGATAAAAGACTTTCTTTTTTCTCTCCTATGAGTTAGGGAGACCTGCTAGATAAATCAGGGGGAGAGCACCCAAGTATACAAGATTCGCCTGACTGATCCATAAAGACAGCTCCTGAGACTGTATCCTCTGGGCTCCTAAGAGAAACTCTGCAAGACATCCTTGGTGAAATTAAAAAGGAGATGACCGCTAATGTTCAGGACTTTAAAAATTAGTTTCAAGGCCTTTCCAATAAGATTCAGTGCTTTGAAGAAAAGATGGTGGCACTGGATAATCAATTTAAATCTCTGCAAGAGATTTATTTTCTCCTGAATAAAAAGGTTTTGCAATTAGCGGATAAGATCTGCGACATTGATAATGGCTCTAGGTGATCGAACCTACATGTTAGGAACTTTATAGAACAGTCCCAGCAGGAGAATTTGGTAGATACTTTGATAGAGTATTTTAGATCGCTTGAACTGCCTGTGGATGCTCACGAGGAGTGGATAGACAGATGCCACAGAATGCCGAACCCTAAAGGTGTCCCAGTGGATTGTTCGAGGGACATTATTGTGTTTTTCCACTCCTTCCACTTCACAGAGAAAGTGCTTAGGGCATATAGAGAGCGGAAAAAGAATGAAGGCCAGTTCAAAGAAATTATTGTATTAGCTGACCTCTCATACAACACGAGTAAAAATAAATTATTTCTCACAGGTTATAGAAGTGCTAAAGAAACACGCCATCAGATATAGTTTGTGGGAGGGGCTAAGCTCAGGAAAAGGAGAGTAGTGTTTCAGATGGACAATACCGTACACATAGAAATCGGTCAGAGGTGTGCCGAGACCGACGCACCTGGTAGGCCTAGAATAGGGCCCCCCGTGTATTTAAGAAGAAAAGGATAGCTAAGAAAAGGGGTTGGGATCAAGGGTGGGAACAATGTCGGTAAAAACGCTGCATGTTGTGGGAGAGAGGCGCTTGATATACTCAGCGCCCCTCCCACAACTACAGGCCAGCCTCCTGGCCTTAACATATGGCGTTATCCATCTAAATTACTTATAAGGAGGATTTTTCTGAATGTTTTGATAACCAGACTTTAGCTTGTGAAACATTATCAGACAAGAATATTCTTTGATTTAACTGCCTATTATGGTTAGAGGCTGGGAAAAGCATGTATGGCGTTCAGAATGGCTGACATTTGTAGCATTATGTAGCACTTTAGAAGAAGATACTAATAATTCTAAACAAAATATGACAGATCTAACATTAAAAGCTTGGAAGGAAATAGAAGGTATAACTAATGCACTGCTATTATTACAATTACAATGCTATCATTCCTTTTCCTGAGATCGCAAAAAAAAAAATACCAGTTATTGGATTCAGAATTTTTTACATATATAAGCATAAAACATTTTTTGGAGACTAGTATGTGTACAAACAATAACATCGATAAACAGATGGCAAACATTTTCACTAATAAGAGAGTTAAAAAGATAGGATCTGTGTGCAGAAAATGTGTAAATTCCGTTCTCAACTCGGGTACATTGCCAGGTATCGATGCATGGAAAAGGGAACTGGGAACACAGGTTATGTTTAAAGACTGGGTGGAGTCAGTTGCTCAGGTCAAGAAGGTTATACGTTGTCTGAATTTAGTTGAGTCTCAATATAAGCTGAGTAATAGATGGTATTGGACCCCCAAAAAACTTAACAGGATGTATCCTAATCATGCTCCTAACTGTTGGCGATGTGGACAGGTATTATCTCCACATACAGTGGAAATATAGACTAGTAGCCCCTATATGGAATTTTGTCGTGGAGTGGGTCTACCGGGCGACTGGGATTACTATCCAGTTGGGAGAAGTAATGGCACTATTACACCTGGATTTAAGGAAATTTGAGAAAAATCTAAGAACAGTTGTGGTCCATGGTCTAGTGTCTAAAATCTTAATTGTCAGAAACTGGAAATCCAGTATACCATTCCAATACCGTCACTTTTTTAATGAGCTCTGTCACCAGTTGACAATGGAACGAGATTTCAGCTGGAATTTTAATCTGTCCAATAAAAAATATAATCTGTACCAATCATTGCTGGACGCCCTACACTCCACTGGTAGTCTCTTGGACATTTATTATGAATGGGTTGAGTATTGTCATGAATGGGATATCAAGGTCTCCCCCCTCTTAGACCGAGAGAGCACTCAAGGTGGTCCAACTGTCTGTGCAAATGGATTCAATTTTATGTGTTTACATTTTTTCCCTTCAAATAATATCATTTAGATACAACTTATATTAAAGCAGCTATGTTCATCCAAATAGGTTCTGTGCATATAGAATTCGGAAGTTGAATGTTTTTACATGTGTGTCGTATTGATATTGTATGATTATTAACTGTGTATTATCAAAACAAAATTATATAAAGAAACAAAAAAAAAATGCATTTGGGAATGGTTTTACCCAACTCTTTGTCCTGCAATGTAACACAAGGAAGGCGGCTTGGAAAAATAGTGTTAGAGCAACTGCCTATTATGCTTTACATGTAGTTTTAGAATCTAAGTAATGAGGGAAAACAACATACAATACTTATCTAAAAAATATGTTCTGATAGTGTAGGTGCAGCTGCCCCTTTAAAGCAAAACACGGACAACACATTTTTAACACACACACACTAATATAGATTGGGCAAGTTTAGAAATGTCTGAAATACGGCTACTCAGTATGCATGAATTTGGGACTGAATAGGCAGTTCAGGCCATTCGGAAACATTAGCATTTGGAATAGGACAATTTCACTATGAAAACCATCAATAAAAGTGTATAATTAGAGTAGACATATGTGAAAGACAAAAATGTTTATACACAATTATATATATATATTTTAAAATGTTTGAATTTTGGCTTCCTTATGGGTTTTCGCCTTCTTTTGGATCAAAAGCTGGAATATGTAGAAAGGTTGAACTTGTGTTTTTTTTTTTTCAACCTAAATTACTATGTATCATTAATTTAAGCATTTTTACATTTTAATAATGTATCATGTTATTTTTTTTTTATTGCACTTAGGGTAATTTTGGGAAGACTGGCTATAGTCAAAGTCCTTCCATTGACTTCTATGGGAGGAATTCGGCTATATTTGTATTCATTTCAGTGTCTGGAGATACAATGTGGAATTGAACATGATGTCCCAACTGCAAACGTATTTGGGGACACATTGGGCCTTCTGATGTAGCTTGAAATTCAGGTTTTCTTTATAATCAGGAGGATGGGCGGAAATATATATATATCTTAAAAAAAAGCTCCCAATCCATTAAATTGGACACATTTCGTAGATGTAGCTCTACATCTTCAGAGAGAAGCTAAACAAATAGAGTGAGGGAAACAACATATTTCAACCATTGTGCTAATATGATGACCTATCAGAGGAAGGAGAATTGCTTCAACATGGAGAGGAGTGACACTTCATATTTAAGAGAAGCTTATATGGAGAGAGTCACTATCAAACAATAGCAAGTCTCCTTCCTCTGATACCTGATAGGTTGTTGCATAAGTCATCCAATCAGCCCGACGGTTGAAATGCGTGTTTCCCTCGCTACAGTTGTTCACTGCATCTGTGAAGTAGCGCTACAATGCTTCAGAATGAGTTGATTGAGAGCTTATATATATATATATATATATATATATATATATATATATATATATATATATATATATCCTCCTGACCACTGTGGAATTATTGACACAGCAAATTATGGACATTTGATGTCTTAATGTATTCCGCTGACAGACTGATTTACTCTACGTTTGTGACTAGGCTTATTTTGTTTTATATTTATTGTTGTGCAATATATTTATTGTGCTAGGAGTTGCTCTCTCTCTTTTTATTTATATATCGTTTTTGATGTCAGGAAGGAGAAGTGCATTTCCAGAAAACTGCACCCCAGTGTTTACCATATATTTTCATGAGGATCCCTTTCCAATTCCAATAAAGGAATGCTTTATTTTGGTCTTTATAGACTTATTGACATCTAAAAAAAAAATATATATATATATTAATTTTTTCCCCTCTATATTTCTATTGTGGACCTTGGCATCAGTGTTTCATATTTATAAGACCACTTCTGCCTCATTAAATGTCATGTAAAAGATGCACTAATTGCGCACCATTCAAAAGACATTGTCCCCTAGTCTTTCCAAGATAGACAACGGTCGCTTTGTAATTGGTGTGTGCCTATGCCAATCACACACCACACAACCAATCAGTGAGGAGATGATCATCTACCCAGCTGGATGTGAGGTTGGTGTCACCGACACTGCACACACAAAATAGCATTGCCAGGTGGCAGAGAACCATCTCGGCAACTTGGCCGCCTGGAAGTCAGGGTTTGACTTCCAAAAGAAGAGAACATTACTTAAGAACGAAGCTCCATAGTCGCCTTCTGTGTAATCACAAGGGTTTAGGCCTTCTTTAAAAATAGTGAGATGCTTTTGATGTGATTTAAGAAGCAAAATGTTTATAATGATTTTATTTACAAAAATTGAATGCTTTGTATTAGGGAGAAGACATGTCAAGTACATAATAGTTAGCTTCCTTAGAGTTCAGTAGTTCACAGCAGCATCTGCAAAACAAGAAAAATATTATTAATTCAATTTGTAAATAACTTACACATTTTAATGAAAGAAACCATATCGAATTGGGGTTTTTCCCCATCAGCAGACCAAGTTTTTAGAATTAATTTAAGTTCCTAACATAGCAAACTGAATATTGATCTGCAGAAGGTGCCAGGATGATAACTATTACATAGGACGGACTGACAGCATTTTGGTGCCTGATGCAAAATAAGCTCATGGGCTGCTTCAATTTTTTTTTTGGATAGGGACAATAAGGTACCATGTTTGAATCTAGCTAACTGTTCAGCAAAAAAACAACACTTTTTTTGTGGGTAATCCCTAAATTCTGGACTGTTGTAGGGGGAGAGGGGCGTGATGACTGGTTTGGGGAAACACTTATGTAGAGCATAAAAAATGATCTATACATTGTTACTCATATTGCACAATGATGCATAAAATATGTGGAAAAAAAAAGGTTTTAAATAAGTCTGTAGTGTTTCCTGTTTATGAAATCACCTGTGGCAGGTTAACGTTGCATATCACACCACAGGTGATGAAACAGTCAGATAAAACCTGCTTATGACAAGTCTGACCAAGTTTCTAGGTGAAAACGATAAATTGTAGGAATATTCCAGTGTATATAAACCATCAAGGCCCAAGCAAGTAAAGTGTTAAGTTACAATCCATCTATAAATACATAACATTATGACCACTGACAGGTGGCAAGCCGGCGGAGGCAGTGTGACACTTTGGGCAAGGTTCTACTGGGTATCCTTTGGTCCTGCTATTTATGCGGATATTACTTTGACAGATACCACCTACCTAAGCATTGTTGCAGGCCATGTACACCCTTTCATGGAAACGGTATTCTCTCATGGCATTGGCCTCTCTAAGCAGGATAATGCAGGTGGTCATAATGTTATAGCTGATCAGTGTATTTTATAGCTTTAATGTAAATTATTACTATGTGCTGTGATTCTTGTATGTATTGTGTTTAATTTTCATTCACTTCAGCAGCATCTAATATTTATGCTCGTCAATATGCATGCTCCCCCTTTCCCTAGTAAAGAGGCAACACACCTTTGTAAACTCTGTTACTATGTCGTGGATGGTGAAATTTTGCCAAGTACCCACTGAAATATTTTTTTCAGCTGCATAAGTTATAAACAGACTCCTCTTGTGCAAAATGTTTAATTCATAAAAGTAGCTTTCAATTTTAAAATCGGTACTCCTACAGTATAGGTTGAGTGAGTATCCCTTATCTGTAGTTCCCAAATATGTAATGATTTGAAAATCAAAATTGTTTTTTTTTTCCCCCATCAAGTTTTGCATTGTTACAAAATCTCATAAAGATGGTCAAGTCTGAAGTGCAGATATTCTGACATTGAACAAATGATTTATTTGCTCTATACAATATTTGAAGGTTCTACTGTAATTCATGTGCTGAGAGGCTTTAATATATCTAATTGGTGAAAATGATCCGTTAGCCAAAATACTTCTGGTCCCAAGCATTAAAGATAACTGATAGTCAACCTGGTTTTAGGTGATAGGGTCTTTAAATGCTGAGGTGTACAAACACATGTCATTCCTCCACCCTGGCCTTGAAGGTTTTAAATGTAATAATGTTCCTACGTTTCAAAGAATAAAAAGGTTAATATTTATGTTTCCAGGTTTAGCAATAATAAATACACTTACCCAATCTGTGCACATCTCCATCCTTATCACTCTTATGTTTGAAACTGCCAAGACCTATCAGATGCCATCGAATGGAGTGGAATAAATTACTGGGGAGGGATAATAATCATCTCTTTAAAATAAGTAGTTGGACAGACGACACGTCCAGATGAAGGAGCATTTTACCTAAGAACAGAATGCTGTGGCAATTTCAGTGCAATTATCCGCTCACCTTTTCTTTTGTTAAGATGCCAGGACAGCTACCCAAAAAGGGTAAATCAACAATACAAATTTGTTAAAGTCAGGTTTTCACCTTACTCGCAGCATCTAAAAAGTTGACCGATCTTGACTACATTGCTGAGACTTGTGCGGAGGAGGAATGGATCCAAACCATAATATTAACACAATAATAACACAGATTTCCATGCGAAGAATGGAACAATGCCTTTGGCCTTCATTTTAGTAGTACATTGTTTAGATAATAATTCCTACAACAATACAACAAACTCTGCTCTGTGTCCATTTCATCATACTCCATTCCACAGGATACTTTATTTATAGGCGGAGCCTTAAAAAACCATCTTTATTACAATAAAAAAGAATCGGAAACTAATTTTATTAACAAAATGAAAAACTGTGAGGGTCCGAGTTTGTCGCATTAAACAGTTTACACAAGTAAAGCAAATATGATTAACTGTTTTACATATAACTATCTTAATTACATTCAATGCCCCAGAGTGCTTTGCTGGCATAGCTTCGTAGTCATGCTGTCAATGTCATTGCTCGCCATATAATCCATGGCATATGATGCAGAGTATAAACTTTAACAGGAGTTCAAAGTTTCAGTGTTTTTGTTTTTCCCATTTTAAAAACAAAGTAAAGAACTTCCCTAATTAAAAAAAGAAAGAATAAAGTCCAACCTTTGGCATGTACATCTTTTTTGTTTTTATTCTACCACCAGCTGGTATTTGTAAGGACATGATGACTTCTTCAGTCAAATAAATGATTAATAAGTTATCTCTTAGGGAAGGGAACAAAAACATATGTACATAATTCACTGTTCTATACAGTTCAACAGTCTGTGTAGTCCATTAATTTGAAATGGGAAAATACACACACACACACACACAACCAACCATTATCCTTGGATAAAAACAAACATTTTCCAAGCAGCCCGATGATACATAAAATAAATTCTAAACATATAAACTTCAATACAACATAAATACCTGACCAAGAAGTACATAGTCAACAGTTATATTTTAAAGGGACTGCATCTCCTAAACAGTGTTTCCAGTCTGACGGAGTACAATTCATTTTGTGTATATTGTGTAAGTAGAATTACAAGCAAATGTATAAAAAACAAAAACCTGTATTTTATTTTATGTGAGAGTGCAAGTGAACAACTAGAGACATCAGACACAAATAACATCTTATATAGAAAATAATTTGCATGTGGTTACATAGTGCTAATGGTCATAATTAGGAGGTAGCACAAAGGGATTTTACAATCTATACATTTGAGTGCAATTCTATTGTATGAGTCATTTTATGTTTACTGTAAATAGTATTTAGCAGTTCCTTTTACATCTTTGGGATTAAAAGATTTCTTCTTGACATATATTAACAGCAACAATTAAAATGATTTCTATAAAGATGAAATTGTATAAGGCATGTCGAATGCAGTATACAGCACAATAAATAATTGAAAATGTAGAGGAAAAAAAAACAACTAAATATTAAAGCTTGCCGAGATTAAGAGGTGAAAAAAAACCTTGCAAGGAAAATCAAAAGGGAAGAAAGTATACCAAGATTTGTCATTTTCATCTGATATGTATTGGATGTTACATTCCTGCAAAATTTATATTGTCTACAGAAACACCAAGTCTGTTGGCTAAATTATTTAAAAACCACAGGACACTAAAATATCTTTGGAACAGTTTAGACTAGATGCACTCTCTGAATTAATAAAATATGATAAATAGTAATGGTATACAAGTTCTAAAATATACCTGCAGTATTGCAGAAAAACTTTCTGTTGCATATATGTGATGATCTCCCCTGAAAAGCCAACTTAGAAATAATTAAAGAGAAAAAATCCCCATCAAGTCATTGGATTTTTTCCAAGATTACAAAGTGCATTTTGCAGGGTACCAAACGGAAATTCAAATCCTTTTAAGATGTGACAGCTGTACTTTTTTGGCCCATTGGAAACCTTATCCTCCTCACAGAAGTGAACCGTTCACATTTAGAGAACCGATTTGAAATTTATTCGTAGTCTGGCACTGTAAGACAATATTTTCGTACATGATAAATTAAAGGCTGGTTAGTACATCTATACCCAGAACCCAGCCTTGCTAGCACGTAGAGGAATCCATGGCAGAGAGAGTCAAGATGCTTCTGTCGTTGGAATAGTAGGGATCCGTTTCACTCCAAGATCTAGAGTAACAAAAAGAAAAACATGTGCTCACTGGAAACCTCTCATATTAATTGGAAGAATGTGTCATAATGACCCTTTGTCCTCTTTACTGCTTATAAGATTCACGAGAAGGGCACAAACAACTGATTAATATACTCAAGCTATAAAAGATATATATTTTAATGTTTGCAAATAAAAGGAATTTTCCATTAATATAATTGCCATCTTACTTGCTATGAATAATGCTTTTGCAAAACATCATTATATTGTATTATATATTAGAGAAAGAACACTTACTAGTAATTATATCTAACTGGAGTGCAGAAAAGAAATATATAGAAATGCTTCCTGGAAAAAAATCACGGCCCCTGTTCAGTACGTTTGGGGCTTAATTCACACATTACATATATATATATATATATATATATATATATATATATATATATATATATATATATAGTGTGTTAACAAAACTGCAAGCAAATGCCTAAATCAGGAGAAAACTGTTTTAAATGTGTCTGTGGTTTCTCCTGTTTATGATGTCACCTGTGTAAAAAAATGAAGTTGAAAAGAGGTTCCTTTGTATATTAAGCCAGTGGTGTATCTTTCTCCCATCAGCACTTACCTTTCCCTGGTGGCTAGTGGCAGGCAGCATGGTCCCTCCATGCTGCCTGTCCGGCTTCCCGGCGATTGTGCCGACAGGTCACGTGACCGGGCGCGCGTATGACGTCAGCGCGCCCGTCACGTGACTGTCGGCACTTCGGTGTCGGCACACTGCACGGGGAGCTGAACAGGCAGCACGGAGGTTACTCTGTGCTGCCTGTTCGGCTCCCCGTGCAGCCTGGCAGGCAGAGCGATGGTGAGGGGGGATCTTCCGATCCCCTCTCACCTCCGTCTCTGCCTGCAAGCGCGGTCTTTTTTTTTTTTTTTTTTTAAAGGGGTGCGTTTTATTTATTATTTTTTTTCTTCAGTGCTGGGGGGCGCTGCCGCCCCCCAAAATTTGCCGCCCTACTCACGGTAAATACAGCACTGCCACACGCACTGTTATAAACAGAAGACTCTACAGCCACATTTAAAACACAGATTTATCCTAACTTAGGCATTTGTTTGCAATTCTGCGAACAAAGTTAATGGTCCATCAATTTTTATTATCTACATTTATAGTAAAAATAATGTTTAGGTAATACAGTCCCTTTAAGGCCAAAGAAGCAAGTTGATTCTCCCATTCACTTGAGTATTTAATTTGGTGTAATTTGCATTTAAGAGGGCATTCTTCATCAGAAGCTATAGAGTGTATGTGCTTCATTCAGAGATGTTACCTACCTTTATATACAGTCATGGAAAAAAGAAAGTACACTCTCTTTGAATTTTATGGCCTACATATCAGGACATAACAATCATCTGTTCCTTAGCAGGTCTCAGGAAGTAGTTCATCTACATTATACATTGGCTCACACACAGATTGCGCCAGTATTTGCCATGTTTATAAATGATCAAAGTGGAGATGTGTGTTTATTATGCACAGTGTAATGTTGGCAAAAACTAAACAGCATATCTGCACAAACACCTCATATCCACTGTCAAGCACAGTTTGGGCTTGTTTTGCAGCCACAGGAGCTGGGAACCAAGTCAGACACCTATCAAGGTGTTACACTGGCCCAGCCAAATCCTCAACCCAATTGAAATGCTGTGGTGGGACCTTAAAAGAGCTGTGAATAAACAAATGCCAGCAGCAATGAACTGAGGCAAAGTTGTAAAGAAGAGTGGGCCAAAATTCCTCCACAACAACGTTAGAGGAAAATGCAGAAAATGGAAAGGTGGTTCTACAAGCTACTGAATCATAAGGTGTACCTAGCATGTTAAATCATGACACTGTGTAATAGGTCATGTGTTGCTGTTCATCTGAGGTTGTATTTACCTAATTTTAAGACCTGCCAAGGAACAGTTGGTTGTACTTATATCTTAATATGTAAAACCATAGAATTCAAAGAAAAAATCTTTCCCCCATGACTGTAAATATTACCTACCTCTAGATAATCTCAACGTAAACTTTGTTGTTATGATGGCAAGGTGGCTTGGTGAATTGTTTTGCACATTCCTCTCCCCCCCCCCCCCCCCCCCCCATATAAACAGCAAGCTTTTTTATATGCCATGTGCCAGATTTTTAAAAGCTAATTTCTTATCCAAAATTGAATGAAATTTACTTTAGGGCAGAAATATAGGATGTGCTTCCTGTGCACCAAATCACTTGATAAATTTGTATTACACAGAAATAAAGTGTATCAAATCACTTGATGAATTGGTGCTCCACACAAATAAAGTGCTATTTCATGTATTAATTTATAGATGGCCCTTTAGTGATTATCTCCAAATAACTGATCTATAACAATGGAGCACTTTTATCAATACAAGGTAACTTTCTTGAATAAATAATGAACTCTATGTGGGAAAATAGATCTTAAATTCAATTATTATGCTAGGAGTCGATCTTGTAGACTTTAGGAATTTGAAATGTTGGCAATTCGATATATTTATACAAAGTTGGCAAAACTATCTGAATTTGTAAAAGCTGCACTTTTATATCCAAACCATCACCTATGCTGACCAACTGAAGATGTGCTGTACTATATAACAAACATGTAACTTATAACACCTATTTATTAAAATTTGTACTGCTCGTTTAAAGGTACTATTTTGGATTATTTTATATTTGTAGAAAACATTAAAAATGTATCTCACCAATTTAGTCATACATTGTTCAGGGACAATCCTGGTGCGTTTGCCCTGCTAATTTAATAACTAAATTGGAGAGATGAAATGTTCATCTCACCTGCAACTCATATTTTAGTGAATAGCCCCATATATCTTATAGGATTTTGATATAGGATGGGTACCAAAGACAAGGCATTAAGGATATCCTATTCTGGACATGGATGCTTTAAACCAAACAAATGTGTCTGTAAAGTAGCATGAACATTCCTAAAGTTTTTTAATGGATTTAAAATGTTTTGTTACAAAGAAATATAAACATATAAAAGATCAGGGGCTTGACAAATCCCTGGAGCCAGGGAGCCATGATTCCTAAAATCCCTACTGCTGGTGCCTAATATTTTTGCTTGTTTTACATTGAACTAAGCCCTGGCTCCTAAAATACCTTCCATGTTTATGGACTGTTCTCCTTTAAATAGAAACATTAATGTTCCCAAATTGAAAAAGAATATTTGAATGGAAACTATTACTTTATAAAAGTTTTTTTTTTTTAGTTTTCTTTTTTAATTACCCATATTTCTTCGGCCTTTTGGCCACAGTAATAAAATGTTTTATGGAAATCCGAGTAAGTGCTCACTGTTGATTTTAAGGAAGGAATTCTTCACGTGCACATTAATAAGGAAGGTTGGGTAACATGAGACTGCACAGGCTGCAGGCAAACCAGCGAGACATGTATAACGTGACGTATGAAGGATGATATGGAGGTATGACGGATCCATAAACAGTGAATATTTACTGCCATCAAACAAACACTGGCCCATCGGAGCCGAAAAGAAAGGATTCATGAATGAACCATAATGACACATGGGTTTGATTGATGGCCAATGAATGCAACTTCATGATTAATACACCACTCTTAACAATATGTGCATACTGAAAGGTTTCATTTTAATCATTGATTATTGGAGTTAAGGCTGAAGTCACTGCTCCCTCAATGTCACTTTTAGTCTGAGCCATTAGAATGGGTTTTTCAATATTAAGGTGTACCTTTTGAGTTTCATATAATTTGTGTGTTTCATCTATGTGAAATTGTAATCCATTCAAATATGGTATTTTTCACTATCATTACGGCGGCAGCATCAGGGAGTAATAAACACAAGATCTGAATTATTGGGCGTAGAATAAAGTGACATTGATGGGAGCATTGCTTTCTATTATGGGTTACATAGCCTTATGTAGAGAGATCACCCAGCACACCGAAAAAGAGAAGCATTACAAGCAAATCTGAAATGCCAAATAAAAGCCATAGCAGGAAAATTTCAGAAATCCGTTTAGCATTGTAGCCAAACAAGAGAGAATTGGTGATTTTGCAAAGAATGCCTTTATTTATGAAAATGAAGATAACTGAATCAATACTAAAAAAATTACACTTTGTTAATAACATGTTTGTATAAATATTTACTCACTGATGCCCTGTTCTACAACAATTTCCAAAAAAATACATTTTATGGTCTGCAGGTTTCTGTTCTAAATATAAAACAAACCATTTGCATATTTGCTCATCGAAAAAAGATACATTAACATATAAAAAGAACAAACAAAGCTAGGGGAAAGGAGGTTAAAACCAGTAATACAGAGTACTATAAACTCCATTTCAGTGCAGAACATCAATGCTTAGCTGTGCCTTCACACTGAATGGCATAAAAGAAGAAAACTCCCCCAAAAAACTAGAACATAGAAGTTGTTGAATTATAAGACCCATTCATTTAATATGTGAATATCACATTATCTAGTTAAAAACGATGAACAGTTATTAATGATCACTTTTCATAACCCCACATTTAATTTCGGAGCATAAGCCATGAATGGGATATAGACTGTACAAAGAAGCGTGATATACAAAAGATTTTTTTTTTTTTAGATTATTAATAACCAGATTTAATTTACCCAACACAAATCAGGGAAAACAGGGCTAATTACAGAGATGATTTGTATGACGTTCAATTTGGAAATTCAGATCCAAGAGAAGTAAATGTAACCTTAAAAATTATAATAAAACTATTAAAAAAAAAAAATCTTTTGTATATTATAAAGAATCAGAGCCCAATTAAAAAGTCCATGAAATCAAATGATCAGACACCAAGATGTTACATTGCTCAAAATTGATTTATGCAAACAAGCATAATAGCAAAATAAAATAAATAAATGTAAAAAAGCGGACAGTTTAAACAGACACGTACATCAGACACAAATGCATCATATATAAATGTACAGGAAATATTGAAATGAATATAAAAAAAATGAAAACCCATATCTTTTGCTTGTGTAACACCTGTTAGCAACATATTTCTGTCACACCTTGAAAGTATGCTTTCCCGTGTGTGAAAGCAAAAGCCTAGTCTAGTCATCTAAAGCTGTAGGTTCATCATTTTCCAGTTTATAGGAGAATCGTTGGCAGCAAAGGCCATTTAGAGAGGTTCCACACCTGGTGACCCGTGCAGGGCTGCATTGTCCTATCACTCGTTCCAGCATTCTTCTAATAGACACGCATGCTGTCTCCCCGTCTGAGTAGCAGCACATTGAGTCCAAGCAGTTGATACCTGATCCTGTCTCAGCAAGCTGGTGAAGAAATAGAGATATGACAGCGGTTGACGGTTATGAATGTTTCAACATCAGCAAGGTAACAGTTTGTGAAATGACATTTTAGGAGGAAGAAAGGGGTGAACCAATACAGGTGCCACTAAAAAAATAATCACAGCCAAAAGAAAGCCCTCTGGATTGAAAAGAACATTAATCTAGGATACTTTATCTGTACATGCTGCAAAATGTTGACTGTATGATTAATCTGCATTCACACTACTTACTAATAACTAAACTATTAAAGCATTGTTTTTTTACGATTTCTGAAAAGCCATCATCACTGCTCAGTTAAGCCTGACAGAAATGTATCAATCTCACTGCAGAATAATGGACAATGTCATAGCTTCTGTTAAATAATGATACACCAGTCATACAATAAATAGTATTTTAACCAGTAATCAACTACTGGTTAAAATAAGTATGGAGTGAGAAATCAGGTGGTGCACTAAGTAGTATAGGAGATTGCTTTTACTCCAGGAAGCAAAGCTTTTTTTTTTTCTATTAGTGAAAATTACTTTTTTGAACATTTGTTTGTTAATATTACAACCTACAGAATTCCACAAATCTGTAGAACTGACAAAATACATAAGATGCAGTCTAAAATGGACACTGCTACACCTATAACCCCCCCCCCCCACTTCATACAGATCTGATATATACCTAGCGTTTACCAAATAAATATGTGCTTTTTCAAGCAATTAGATAGAACCAGAGAAGGACGCATGTTTGAAGGGTTTAGAAGACATGTTGTTGGTAGCCAGGTTTACAAGGTATGCACCCACATTAGCTTCTATGTCAAAGTTCTCAGCTTAGGGCTGGTAACTGCCCCCTTTGTACTTTCTCTAATCTGACTTCCTGGTCAGTAAGTCACCTCCTTTCACACTGGGTTGGGGCTGCAAACCCTTTCCCTTCTAAATGCACTGTACCAGAGTCCCTCCCTCCAGGCTGGGATCAATAGAAATAATAGAAAGCCTTGAATTAAAATATGCTACGGATTCCATGACTGACTCACCTCTCTCACATTTATAGAAAGATACAGAAATATATATATTTACTCCCGAACCACCAAAGTTGTATTTGACCTCTGGATCTTCCTCGGTCTGAAGTATGGGCAAAAGATACTTGACAACATACATATGAGAATGTGTATCTTGGGATCATATTAATATTAACAAGGTCTTTGTATAGAAAGTAGTTTGGTTTTTTATAGACTTTTTTTTTTTTTTTTTTTTTTTAAGATGCCTTTGCATTTTATTACTGTACTATACATCATGTACAATAAGAACTCTAATCCTAAAGAAATATTGTGAAGCAGATTCTCCTACAATAATAAAGAGGAGGTT
This sequence comes from Pelodytes ibericus, assembly GCA_036172795.1. NCBI lineage: Eukaryota > Metazoa > Chordata > Amphibia > Anura > Pelodytidae > Pelodytes > Pelodytes ibericus. Next base: position 143,305,359 of record CM069861.1, read on the forward strand.
TTCGATGTCACATGATTAAATTCACAGTGACTGGACTTTGTCACTCAGGAACTTCCAAATGAGAGGTGCACAGTAATCGCCTGAGGAGTAAGATACGCCACACATTATCTCCATCATACTCAGAGTATACTTTATCCATCAAACTGTGGGTGTGGGACATCCAATACATGGTACCTGCTGAGCAGACTGTCTCAAATACAGGAATCATCCTAGCATTACAATTTAAGTTAGAAATCACTGCTATTACAAAGGTAACATGAAGTTACAATTGCTTATAAACCTCCCAAATTATGGGGTGGGTAAGAATTAAATTCCATATTTCCTTCAAAAACGTGAAGAAAAAAAGTTTTATGTAGCAAGTTATATTATTATAGTCTTATCACCAAGATCAAGTCAATCATATTATGAAATGGTGTTATACCAGCTCTGCAAAGCAGAAGCAATCTGCTAAGAGCCCTATTTGTTCCCTACCCTCTCCTATAATTTAGGGTAGATTTTTTTTCTTTTTTTTAAATTGTGGTTTTTGGATAGATTAACTATACATGTGCTGGAGGAAAGAGCAAAAAATGGTATGTGTCTGATGTTAAAAGAATTAAAGGACAGGATTCACAAACAAATGGTTTCCTTTATCTGCATTAAAAAAAAAAAAAAAAGGAACAGAGCTATACCCCACTCTACATTAGAAATAAGAATGTAAATAAATCAATGTCCATGTGAATATCCAGTGAAGGTCACGGGGTGGGGGGGTGCTAAGGACCCACTGCACTTACATGGCAGTGGGCTTAGATAAACTGATTCATATTAAGTAACAGCGGGAATCAAGACCTCCTATAAATCAATTAATCTTTAGTGCAATACAGCTGCAACAATTAATGCAGGATTTGATATTTTGTGTAAAAAAGCTTAGTGATCTTGAGGACCCCAATGCTCATCTATTTATATTTTCAATGAGATGTCTATCAGATAATGACAACTACAGCTTACCAGTCTTTAAAAGTAAGGCCATTTAGAAAAAAGCAACACAAACCTGTACTCTGGATAATATAGCAACCAACAATAATGTGTAACTGTGCATATCACGAATCCACGGCGCTGGGTTACTGGCACACTGTTGGATACATGTGGCTCTTTACTCTTTCACCAATTGAAAGAGGAGTATGTTGGTTAAGTGATGATACCACCAATGAGTGAATGTACATACAAATGCATGTTTACCACAATCACAAGATGTGGCTGATACACAATGTTTTTAACAGCTTGCAAACATTCAACAAAACAGATCCACAAGTGACTACACATCACAATTCTGGTCAAGTACTACCTAGTGTGCTCAAGTGCTTTGCTGGATTGATGCATCAGCTAGCAATTGTCTATTGTCCGACCCTCTGTGCTCGCTTTCAGCAAAGTCAAATGCTGAGTGGACTGAACCCTTATCCTCTTCCATCTAGAAGGATAGAAAAGTAATATCTCTAGTTAAAAAGCAAACAAAAAAAAGCACAAAATGTTGGTGTATCTTGCTACATATAAAAATGTAAATAAACCCCCATATTGTCTCTACCAGAGTCTGAAGTAATGACCTGCCACATCCTACTCTTATTTTATTATACTAATGGTTTGTTGTAAGATCTCTGTTTATGCAATAAACTGGCCAGCAATAGTATGGTTATTTGTTAAGGTCTCTCCACTATATCTAAACTAGAAAATGCCAATTCAATATCAGTCTATCATGTAGCAAATGAGAATTAGCCCTGACAAATATAAATTCTATGCAAACAAATGTGAAATACATTTTTGGAGCAGTGGAGATGTCAAATATCATAAGATTGGATTTTCAGTACAAACTACTTGTGATTCGATACATTAGCCTCCATCTAGAAAAGTCATTGAAATCTCATGACTATGTGTTGCAATAGGCTTTGTCACTATTGTCAAATTGTGATGTTTTTGTTTTGATAATACATCTTACTGCCTGTTCTAAATCCTTTGGAGGAGGATGACATTTCCAACATGGTGTACTTTTTTTTTCTATTTAGAATCAAAATACAAGAAACATTTAAGTCCATATCTGATGTGTCTTTTATAATCTTATGACATATATTACTGAAAAGAAGTTTTTAATAATTTAGATTGGTCTTAAAGAGAAGAATAGACCACTTGCCATGTCAGTGTTGCTTTAAATAAGCAGTAAAGGTTTTTCTGGGCTTCATTTCTTTTTAGAATTTTGTAACATACTATCTCACTGAAAAACACTGAACACAGATGCTAATCCCCTACCATTTTATTCCATATTCTGGATAGCATAAACTCCCCTGAACACTTGTGGCAACCTTTCCTTTCCAATTGAGGCAGTATAATGTGTTGAACCCATGCCACTATAAAGAATGTACTGGGATCAAATGAATGTATTATGATGCATTGTGCACAAGGACAGGTTGGTAGCAAATCCTGTGGGGTCTATTTACTAAAACTGAATTGTGGTAAACGGCAAAGCATAAACATCTGTACAGGACACCTATGTAAAGTGCTGAACAGTGAAGTTGGTTACAATCCACATCATTGATCCAAGCAAAAAAAAGAATTTTAAAATTCTTATAAAATTATATTAGATTTTACAATATAAAATTATATTTTTATTATAAAAAAAATTTAATTTTAAAAATGAACTTTTGCTAAAAAAAATAAAATAAAATAAACATTGTTGCAATTGATTGGGGGGTTATATATAAAGGTCAATCGTGGTACAAGGTTCTAAAAGTGGTCCAGTCACCACGGAAACCAATGGAATGTTCATGTAGACCAGACCACTTTTAGAACTTTTCCATTGAAAATACCTTTACACCCATCACCTCTGTATGTAAGGGAAATGTTGTGTTTTCCATGGTCAGATGGATAAACTTTCATCTATACTTTTTAAAAAAAATTGCAAATGTATAGGTAGCACTATACATACACAACCTGGATACTGTGGGGAGCATATCTCATCTTTCTCCCGAGAAACCATTTGGATAACTATTGTATTCGACTCTTCATACAAAAGTAATAATCACTGTTTGTTTTAAAGCAGTCACTTGTTAAACAGAACTGTAATTGTGCAGTGTGGTATGAATGCAGGAACATTCTTTAGACAGAAAGCCAGTTACTTGTCTAACACTGTATCTAGATAAAATGCTGCAAGTAAAATCCTGTCTTAAAGGAGTTTACCTGTTTTCCAGATGGATGCACAATGTCATTTCAATCAGTGCCTTTTCATCTCTTACAATGTTCATAAATATATGGCATTGTATGAACTCATTCCCAAACTCTAAATATTCAGTAGCCAAGTGCCAGAAGGGTCACCCACGACCTTCTATAGCTCCAAGAGATTAAATGGTTAAAAATATACAGGTACAATTGAACGTCGTCGTCATTGGCTACATATTCTGCAAACTGCATTTCAGAACATTGGCTTAACAATATTAAAAGGAAAGGATCTATTTGTATATTGCACAACATACCCCAGATCATACAGTCGAGCCCCCCATCATTGCATCCTCCCCTGGGAGGTCGCTGGCCCCATTAAAAAAAAGTGGCCCAAGTGACCATGGGCCAGCAAGATGCCCGCAGTCACGGAATATAAAATAATAAATTGACCGCAAGACAGTGAATACCTGCGGTCCTCAATAATATAATAATATGCCTGTGGGGCCACAAGCCGATGGATGCCTGCGGCCCTCAAAAATAGGTCCCCTGGAACCACTGGCTGGTACAATGCCGTGGCCTCTTAATAAATACAATTATAGGCCCTCTGGGCTTGCTCAGGTAGAGGTGACAGGAATCCAATATTGGCTTCATAATCTTGAAGAAAACAAACAAACTTTAAGTTCCATGAGAACTGGCAGTGGAAATAACAGCCCACCCCATGTAGGGGTAAAAAAAAAAAAAAAAACCTGAAACCAGGTTAACACAGCAACCAGTGACGCCCTGGAACAAAAGCACCTGGCCCAGGGAAAGGGACCTATTTCTAAAAATCTGTGCCAATCAGAAGCCTCCTTGTTACAATCCTACTGATGGCTGGTTTGAATATCCCACTAGGCTGGGTCAGGGAGGATTCCGATTAGCCGACTGTCAGCCAGATGCCTCCTACAGTCTTTTGAAACATTTCATTCGGAGCCTGCTCTCCCCAGATATAGGCTGCACATTTTTTTTTTCATGCAGATTTTCTAGGGATAGGAGATTTTTATTTATTTTTAGAGATTGCCCCTTTGCTGTTGGCAAGTGAAGGATCCAGGGAGTCTCTGATCGCCGCCAGAACCTGGATATTTTTTCCCTATAGGTGTGGTTTTCACTGCCCAACATCATAGTACTCAAAAGGTGTTTTTGTTAAATATTTGATTGTCCATCCCTACCTGGGCAAGGTAGTAATGGGGGGAAGTAGGGATTAAATATTATTCATATTTTTATATATTGGTATTATAAGCACCATGCGTCACAAAGGGGTTAAATATGAGTCAGAGTCAATGATGGGCTCCTATCACATCTGTAGGGACATCCCCAATTACAGGAAGACTAAATGTTCTTTATATCGTACTCAGAGATAAATCTCTTCTTATAATATTGAAATATCAAACCACAAGCAATTCGGAAATATCCTTAGCAAGTTACAAATGAATGAAATGTGACATCTGTGTTACTCAAAAAAGCACCATACTTTACATACGGAAGAAATGTTCCTATAAGCAACTATCTGCAGAAACTATCTGCATTGCAGTGCTAGTCCGTCTTGAAGAGCCAGTAACCCTACCTACTACATTTGGAGATTACAGGTCACGTTTGTTTGTAGAAAAACATTAAAGACAAGGCTGGTAAATATGTGGCCAGTGTTGCTCAGATACTGCTTCCATAACGCTGAGACAGTGAAAGGGGCTGGTTTGACATTATGCTAATTATTGCTGGCAGCAGTGTATTTTGGTTTTGTGCTGGCCGAGGCATGACAAAATGCGGGCATCCCCTCCTCCCACGATGCACACCCACGACATGCCTGATCCCGCGCGCTGCACACCCACGACATGCCTGATCCCGCGCGCTGCACACCCACGACATGCCCCATCCCCCACCCTGCACACCCACGACATGCCCCATCCCCCACCCTGCACACCCACATGCCCCATCCCCCGCGCTGCACACCCAGAACAGGCCCCATCCTGCACGCCCAGAACATGCCCCATCCCCCGCGCTGCACGCCCAGAACATGCCACATCCCCCGCGCTGCATACCCAAGACATGCCCCATCCCCCGCACTGCACACCCAAGACATGCCCCATCACTCACATTGCAGACCCATGACTTAGCCCAGCCAGCACCCACAGCTCCCTGGTGTCCAGTGGCAGGCAGCATGGCGTATCTGCGCTACCCAGGTGCAGACATCACACCATGCTGCTGCTCATGCTCCCTGCATGGTCTGAAGGCGGAGCCATGTGGTCATGTGACTGTCAATGCTCTAACATTAGAGCACTGCACCGAAAGAGCGAGAGGCTGTGCTCAGACACCATGCTGCCTGCTCACCAGCAGGGGCTGGTGAGGAGAGATCTTTTGATGTATGCAAAACAGAGCCTCTGCCACCAATCTTTGTTTAAAGGTGAAGCGTTTTTAGTTGCCCCCCAGTCTGCCTCAAGCAGAATACAGCGCTGGCTGAAAGGTCACATATTGCCCTGATTGAGAAAATACCTTTCAATTTGTATCCAGAATACTTTGAACTATTATAGAACCTAAGAATTGGGTACAGGACACCCAAGATAGGTTTATAGCTCAGTTTTAACTAGACATAAGACTTTCCTGTTTTCAGTAAAAATGTGCCCCATTCAACATCACCGCAGAATAGGAATTAGTGTGAAGACACAGTTAGCAACTACCACAGCAATATTTTGGTGTAAGAGGGGATAAACAGACGGCTTCATTGAACTGGATGCCCTATAAAAACTGTACATTTATACAGGGTGGATATTTCTTACTTTCACGATCATCCTGCAGGAAAAATCATGAAAATCAGTGTGTAGCTTTTAATAAGTATAAAAGTAGAAAGGAAAATGCATTTGCTCAATGCTGTAACGCGGTTAATGGCAATCATGCAAGAAGTACTTGAAAGTGATGTGAAATAACAAAAGTGCATCTAATAATGGAAGATTTCCAATGCTTACAGATCAAGGACATTATCACATTGTTAACATTTTATAGTCTTTATCATCTGCACTATATTTATATCTGCTCATGCTTAGTAGAAGAGCATAGGGTTCAGTCTGATGAGAAGCATGCTCTTCTTGTTTTATGTACAGTATGATATTTCATTAATATCTACTTTAGACAGATATAAACTATATAGTTTTTCTAGAGTAGTCGCTGCATTAATTACAGTATACTTATCTCTTGTAACACACCTGGCACAATGGCTCTGGTTTAACATGAGGAATCCATATATGGTGTGCCATTTGGTATTAATATTAAATACAAGTCTCAAACAAAAGCAAGATACAGTTATTCAAACACAGAGTAGCTTGTTTATCTGTTAATGTATAGGGAAGAGCTAGTTTATAATCTCTATACGGATCATGAATTTATAATGTATATATAAAATCACACATCTGCTACCATGGAGCAGGGTATAAAATTGGATTTATTACCCTCTCTCTAAAGAAACTAGATACTGTTGCCATTGGATGTTTTGAAAGATTGCCAAATTAATTTCAATGAAAAAAAGATGGTAATTGTAATGGAAAATAGGATATTGGGAAAAATGGATAATCAGGGTAGAAAGAAGTTGAAAGCCAAAGCACAGAAGGTGTTTTTTTTTTTTATCAGAAGTCTTAATATCAATATGAGAATAATAAAAATAAAAATTAGAAAAAAGCAACACATGGTCCTGCCATATGTAGCCAGGAAAAATCCAACATGCATCAAGAATGCACAGTAGTTTTTCATTCTTTCTCCTTAATCAGCAAGCATTTAAACCATGCTACAGAAGGTGTAACAACAACAGAATAAGATGATCATTAAAAAAGACTGTCATGCTATGTATTTAACCGTACCACATGCACTTTGATTGCATGCGCTTTGACCTGGTAAAACAATAAGCTGCAGGCTTTGGGGGCTAACATAATTGCACTCATGCCTTGCCCCATTTATCCAAGTGCTTGTTAGTTGACCCTCAGCATGCATTTAGAGAGGAACCTCCCCTCCTACTCTACCTAATTTTGCTCAGCTGATTCCTTGCCCGTGACAGAGGCTGCAGTGCGATGAACTCGTCACTTAAAGTAACTCTGTTGGAATATATCTATAAGTGGACAGAAAGGGTATGTAACACACACAACATCACATCAATAAAGATTAATCATTTCACAAAAACAGTGCCACACATAGAAGAGGAATATCTGAAAACATCTTAGATGCAAAAACATCACTGTGCATATACCTCTGACTGTGGAGCATTTAATATATATATATACACACAATGTGAAAAAATATTAAAAGAAATAATATGCACACTTCCTGCAGGCAAATTACGGGCATGCGCTTTAGCTTTTTTGAGGGGTGGCATAGGTTCTATTAGCCAGTTTGTTTTAATATTCATCATGTCGAGTGCTTTTCCACTTACGTAACAATGCACCACCTTAAAATTGGAGCCTCAAAAGGATACAGGGCATGTATAGATTTTCAAAAAGCAAAAAGGTACTCCTAGCACATTAAGTCCTGGAAAGAATTGGTCAACTACACTTGAATTGAAAAATAACACATGAATAACAATTTATTTTTTTTATTGTAAAATATTGACTTAACAAATATTTAAGTTTGCAGAAGCAATAGCTTGTTTAAAATAAAACAGTTTTTTTTGGCTTTAAAGCAAAAGTACCTTATATTTAAATTAAAATACTGATATTGCTTTAGCTACAGTGATAGGAATATCACAATTAGGCAAAAATATGTTGGCATTAGTTTGGAATGCTTAGAAAAACACTTTGTTCACAAAGGACATGTTGGGCATTATCTGACCTGTCTTCTGAAATTGTTTAGATTGTCAATGAAGAGAATGAAAAATGGTTTATACATTGTGTAAGCAGACTTGCAAGCAAATGCCTAAATTAGGAGAAACATGTTTTTGATTGTGTCTGTGCAGTCTCCTGTTTATGACATCACCAGTGGCTTGATCTGCAAATTACACATTTGCCGTTAATTTGCATATCAAGTCACAAGTAATGTCCACAGACACATTTTCTCCCAATTTAGGCATTTGCTTGCAATCCTGCTATCACAATGTCAACATGGCTATTTTTTTTATTCTCTACAAACACAGTAAAAACAATGTTTAGGTGACAGATTCATTTTAAAACTTACATGCACTCCAAACACCAGAAACAAATATAAAATACTGCAGGTTCACAGAACTGCAGGATACCTTGCTAAGCAGGCGAAATAAGGCACAATCAGCAATACACATTATGTCACATGTACCGGCTTGCAAGACTAACAGCAGCTATTGGTGCTATCTTGAAGAAGACTGCCAACATATGTAACAATCCCAATAACAATTGTTTGTTTTTTGGACAAAAACAAATCAATTTTAAACCAAATTATTTTTAACAAAAATACAGTGCTTATGTGGCTTTTCTAATGGATCCAACCAACGAAATAGTCACATATTTTATAAATGTTTTAAAAGATGACTGCTGGATAGAGGGAGAGCTCCAAAAATGTAACTTTCCATAATCACAACTTTGTGCCTCATATAATTGATGAATACCATTCAATTATACTATGAAGCAAACAATGTGTTTTGGAAATAAAGCAAATTAAGGATAAAACTCATATTTTAAAACATCAGTACACATGGTTTAACTGCTTTAATATGTCATCTTTATGGATTTTTAGTTCCCTAAGGACTAAAGGTTCCATGTCATCATTACAACCTAAGGCACTTGTGCTACCATCGGCACTTAAAGGACTATAGGGTGTCAGAGTGATCACATGTCTGCAGGGAGATGCAGTGAAAGGCTCAAGAAAATGTTGAACAGTATGGAGTTTGTTGCTTTGTCACACCATCACAGAGCTCAACTAAGTCAGGGGACTGACAAACAGTAGGACAAAGCTACAGGTGAATGAAGGGGGAAGAAATAGAAGGTATGTGGGATAAACTCACAGGGATGGAGTGGACATGGAAAGAGGGGAAACCAAAAAAGTTTAACAAAAATGAGGAGAATGGGCAACAAAAAGAGGGTTGGAAGGAAAGACTGATGTTGAGTCGAGGGAACACAAATGGAATGGGCACTTTGAGATGTATCACTTGGTTTCCTGGTTTGAAAACTTTTGCGATCACTAATTTAGAGTGATTTATGCAAGTGGGGAATACCCTGCTTATTTTGCATCCATAGGGTTATATATAGGACCTATTCTGGTCTTTAAAAAAACAAATTGTTATGATGACACAGACTTCTTTGGTCATTAAGGTGATAAGGATAAATCCCAGTTGTCCAACTACAGCCATCCAGTTGTTTCTAGACTACAACTACCATAATTCTCTGCTATTCCAAAAAGGCTGTTGTAGGATTAGGTATATTAGAGTTAATCAGCAAATAAAGGGACAAACGTTAAGTGGCTTATTTAGCCGACACAAAGGTTATTTGCAGTACATTTAAAAGATATACAAGGAACCTTGACGAAGCACCAAGTGATACTTCTCAATCAGAAACTTGGTGCAGATTTGTAGATTTCGTACAGTTTCCGTTATTTGAACAACATACAGTCTGTAATACCGAGTAGAGCACGAAAACAAATTCTATCACTGCATTTATACATCCACTGTTTGCATCACTGTACAAGCAACAATTGCACAGCTAGAACAATCTCTCTGCAAACACTGTCTGATGGCCGTGTACAGTTCTTGATACCTGTGCCTTCTCTGTACTTGTAGGATGAAGATGTCTGTATGCCACTTTCTTCATGACATCCAGAAACAGGCAGGTTATGACGATGATGATTATGGCAAACCACGCCGAACCACTGGAAAGTAGCTGTACAAATACAAAGTACATGTCCTGTGTGTGTAAAAACGGCCTAGAGTTGAAGAGGGAAAAAAAGACAAATTAAATCACCACATATTCTTCTATGACTTGAAGAGCAACCATAACATATATAATAAAATATAATTTTATGAAAATTAAAGTGTGGGATTTTCTTAGGATAAAATAGGATTTCTGATTGCCTGTCTTTGTGTTTGTGTTCATGCATGACAAAAACTCTCACAGTCAGTCTAGTCTGCACTAAACAATTTCACTTGGAGTGCTCCCAATGACATCACCCATTGGTTGGATAAGGAATGATGCAATGTAGAGGCATGATCAGACATAGGGGTGTGTCAAATGGTTGACTCCACCCCCACCTAAGCTTTGCTCGGATTGGAAAAGGCATATAAATTATATTATATATTTAGTTTCATAAAAATGTTTAAACATATATACAGATTAACATTACAGCTGTCCTTCAGGTCAGAGCTTCTGATGACTTGATTCTCTATGGTAAACGGTCATGGGCTACAAAAGAGATATGCAGCATTTTGCACGCAAGTAGATTTCAAGATGGTGTAACGCACAGTATCTTGTTTCCATTATACAAGCAAGCCATATAAAATAATCAGTACAGCACAGACTTGGTACATTTAGGTTACGCTACTAAGCAGCCAATTTCTAAAAAAAAAAAAAAAAAAAAATTGTTAACGTAAGTAAAGCCATACAAAAGTTGTAGTTTAACGTTCTTACCAGATAATTCCCCCATAAAAGAGTGAAAATATAAAATAGAACGCAATTGAACCCCAGGTAACAAAGTGATTTATCCACGTCCAAAAATGAGTTTCTAGGGCCATCTGAAAAGCACAAACACAACGAAGTTACCAGACTAGACCTACAAAACATGGACGCAATATTACATATTGCTTGAGCTTGGTTCCTAAAAATATTTGAAAAGTTGTTTATTTTATGTATGCTATACAGACATTAATCGGAGTACTACATCTGTGGCTACTTAACGCAATTTAACATAAAGATGCATGCTACACGGACCTAAAAAGCAAATGATAATTAGGAATGTTTTGCTTAAGTATCTAAATTTATCAGCCAAAAACACTTTACAATAAAAAAAAAAAAAAAAAAAAAAATATTGCATTAGTGTTTCTAGAACTTTAATTACTTTTGTGGTTGGTACATAAACCTTCCAGGAAGAGAGACCAGCCATCCTAAAAAAGTGGGAATCTTTAAAAATACACAATCTACCTCCTATAGCAACAGGAAGCTGGTGTAACCGCTTTATCTTTGACATTAGCAATGAGCATGCTCATGTCAAGTCAGTAACAGTCAGGACAGGGCTTTATATAGGAATATATTGAATTATGAAAACACAGTCTGACGTAACAACCCATTTTTTCTAGAAAACAATATGTTTATAGAAAAAGTAAGAACACAAACTGAGAACTGATTTTTTGCAAAAGGTTTATTCCTGATGCATTTGATGATTTTTTTTAATATGAAAAATCCCAGATTAATAAAATCAGCTGCATGGTGCTAGCGTTATTGAGAAGAGATCTTACCTTCATGGTAACTGTAATAACCATGACTGTAAATACCAATGTTCCAAATGTCCAGTTCCCAAACATCTAGAGTAAAGAATACAAATATAAATAAACACATACATGTGAATTTATGAACATTTTTCCACGCTTCGAACAATTACTACTAGAGATCAATCACAAATGACTGTCGTTTCTAAACCATAATGGTTCAAAATGGTTGCAGGCAGCCAAATTAAAATAGCAACTAGGTCCCCTTGGTCGTTCCTTTTAGAAAATGAGGGTCTGTCTCTATTAGCAGAGTGAGACCCACACTGAAATCAGACCCCGAACAGATGAGTGGGGTGTGCAAGGTGACATGGTTGGCACTGTTCCGCCCCCTCCAGACCGGCTCAGCCTCAGTTCTGGGAGAAGGTGGACATGTTTTTTAACCCTCGATACCTCCAAGTGCTGCCAACACCATATTTTCAGAGCAATTGTATATCCTTTATTTAAATTTATAAATATAAACACACCACAATGTAAAGCACTCAGTTATAGGTTGATTGTATTGTGCATTGTGTGGGGGGAATCTTCTGTCCAGGAAAATCCTTTACAACTACCACCTATCTTGGATTATTATACCATATAGGTAGACTTCAAGTCTCATATTCTTATTCATCCTATAAATACATGGCTTTGTTTAAATACAGTTGCACAACCAACATTTTTCTATGGTTAACAAGCTATTTTTCACTATTATTGTAAATTTAAAAAAAATTAAAATAAAATGTATGCAACATAATACACAAATGTATTTGTGATCACACAGCTCACTTCAGATAAAGCTTGGACTGCTATAGGGAATAAAGACATAACACCTATGTTACTAATATTGTTACCCACACAATATAGCAATCTGTTTGCATTTTCCCAGTTTGTTTTATTTTTGGTTAACTTGAAACCATCAAAACTTATAGCCCCTTTTCTTTTAATATCAGTAGGACTTCCTTCAAATACTATATTTAGACTTTGGTCTTTTATGTTACTAGCATAGTTTGCAAAGGTATTAATATTAAGCTGCAGTTGCCACATTCTTGCCCATCTAAGATAATAAATGGAGTCCCGTGTGCATGTATATCTTTTTAGTCTACGGTGCCAGTAATATACATAATGTATTAATATTAACGGGAGATAGGGGCTAAAATAAGTAAATGCCAGGCACCATGTCAAACGTCCTTATTGGTGGATTCTGACCTAGAGGCTTTAGCCGTTCTTTGCAGAGGAGAGCGATAGTGCACAAAAGGAAATGCGTTAAAATATATATATTTTTAAGTTTTTAAACATCATTACCCAATCTGTAAGTTATGTCTCTGGGTTTGCAGGTCTTTTTTCAGGCTATATATAAAAGTAAACTGCTTCAGTTTGGAGTTTTTGTAAGTGGCGCCTAACAGCCTCCGGGTCAACAGACTGCTGAGAGTTTTGGGGTGTATGCACATATACACATGTATTTATCTGTATATTTATACACACACACGACTATATATATTTGCCATATGACTAATTCTGTAAGCTTTCAATATGTTAATTTGTTGATGAGCAAGTGTTTTCATTCTTGATTTTTTTAAATTCTTTTTTCCATCCATACTCTCCCAACACACACACACAAACATATCTTGCATAATAGATCTCCTCCCAAGGGCACAGATGGTAAACTATTTGAATTCCCACTGGCTTGTTGAAACTGTTATAGCTTAAAGAATTGAGGAGTGCCTGTTCAGAGCCTTTACAATTGACACCATAGCCGACGCACACACTGCAATGGTTACACCGAAGAACCGTGTAAGCGGCAGAGCTGTAATTTATAAACCCGTTAGCTTAACTGCAAAGCGCCTCCATTCTGAAACTGTGATTATTATTTTTTGAATAGGCTACAAAGGGCTAAAGCTTAGTGAATTGCAACTTTACATCTCTTCTTCTGCCTCCCATAAACTCTTACCAGTTGCCTGTTAGGCCTCAAAATCTGATGGCATGCACGGCATGGAAAGGAGGAGAAAGGGAAAGAAAGTAGAGCCAAGAGATAAAAGCAAGAGTATAGCAGAGATGAACAAATAAAAGTTCCTGAATCGGATACAAAGAGATAATGGAACTATATAAAAAGACAGTACACAAAGAGTAAGTATACATTAACACTAATAGAATCTGCAGAATTACAAAGGGCAATGAGGCTGCTCACTGTTGACAAATAGCCACATGAATTTCACAATGTGGACACATTTTACCTCGCAATCAAACTTGATTTTAAATTATGGTAAGCTTGCTTGCAAAATATACAGCTAGGTGTGTGCATGTGCAAAAGCATTACTGAGCTGGATTTGAAAATTTCCCTCATAAAATGTGACTCCATTTAATATTTACAAATGTTACACAAACCAGTAATACTATGTTATATATGTAATAATACTTTTTTTCTTTCATAGAATTAACTTGGATACATCAGATTTATGCCTTCCCACTTAGTAACCCACTAAATTCAACATGAAACCATTAAAACCTTCCCTAAAGTTTTCCTACCTGGCCATTTCCTAGCAGAGAAGTGTCTTCACCCATCAGAAAGTATGATCCAAAAAAGAAAACAAAGGCATGCCCGAAGCCCAAAAGTGTCCAGTACAGAAATGGTTTAAAACCAAGTAGGGCATTTTTACTAATGTCTCTGTGAAAATAAGAAAAAGGTATTCCATTAATGATCACTCAAGCTAAGGAAAAACACAGTCCATAATATACCAGGCTCTGTTAAAGAAAAAAAAAAGGTGTCAAGTTGAGATACTTATACTATATACTAAATTACATTAACTTCCTAATTAAAGGACATCACTTTACAAAAGGACACTGAATGACTTGCACAAAGACAATGGGGAAGTCATAAAAATAGGGGGACACTTAACACACATTTCAACAGTAACATAAAATAACATTTCTTAACACCTTAAGCATATTACTTGATACAGAAGGCAACATTAAAATAAAAAAAAAGTCTTCTTTCAGGATATCCTCCCCAGCTAAGTTTTAGGGGGAGGGAAGGCTGGTCTGGGATATGGTGGTTTGATCTCTGAATACCGCAACAACACACAGGAACCCCAAACCCGTATCCAAGCTCAAAAGTCTTCAGCATCCCTAGTACTTGGGGTAACGTGGCATAATCAATACCAGGGGGAAAAGTAGTCCTAATTGCCCCCTTGTAACCACCTTCCCAACGGCCAAGGCCCATAATCTGTAGGAAGGAGGTGGGTCTTCGGACATCTCCAGAAGCCATGAGCATGGAAGTTTCCGTGACAGTCCTTGACCCACAGGAGGTCCAAAGTCTTCAAGAAGGATTATGGCCCCCAGTCACAGAAAATCTTCAAATTCATTTTTTGACAATTTCTTATTTATATTTTTTTAATGATTTAAAAAAGTAGAACTTACTGGGTTCTTACACTATTGCTATTAGAAGGGGCACATGCCATCATGCCTCTCACAATAATATAAGTATAAAACAATCTAGCAATATTCAAGGAATCTGGAGCTCATACTAACATGCGCTCATACTAACATCAAGAAACAGTCAATCAGGCTACAATTCTGAAGGGAATGGGGAAGCACACTGCTCTTTTTTACAGTTTGAACATACATTTTTGAATTCTTGTTCCTTACTTTGCACCTAGTTCATTTTTCCTGCCCATTTTGGGTATCTACCCTCTTAGAAAGGGCACAACTAGTCTTACATGCAAATGGAAAGGTCTTATGTACTAATACAGGCAAGCTAAACAACTTGTGAGCTATTCCTAAATAGGTGCCATCCCAATGCAAGCTGTTTAGTCATTATCCCAAAAGACTTATTAGGAATATGGAGAGGCTCACCTCCATGTTTGCAGCAGTGGAACGTATTATTTTATGTGGTGCACGGTTAGATATTACTATTGTATTCTAATAACTCTGGTTAGTTCATGGCATTACAGCCTAGCTCTAATGAAGGCCTCTACATACAAGAGCATTAGTGTAAGTAGGAGAAGACGTGTTTCATAACTTCAGTTTATGGGCATCTTTATATTAGCCAGTCTACAAATAATATGATATTTAAAAAGGGAACACATTTTATGTAAATGGGTCAAGTCAATGACACGTGCAGTGGCTGATATAAAAAAAAACCCCAACAACTAAACACCGACAAGCAGTATACATATAGAATGGAAATGTAACGGTCTGGTTATAGTTTAAACTCACCGATAGAGAGTGGGTTTGGTCTGCAATACATGTGGATGCACATGTTGTTCAAATAGACTGTACATCAGAATAGGTAAGGAAGTAAAGCATATGTTGTACAAAGTGAGATATACACTGTCATACAGAGTCTGCAAAAAAAAAAAAATATTTAACACATGTTCTCAGTTAATGAACATTTCCAAGAACTCTGATATTGCTACGGTTATGAGATGGCAAGAAAAGATCCTGGGCTACAGCGTTGACTGAAAAGCAGATATTGGAGACAATTTCACGCAAAACTTGCAAAGCTGACACATGCCTTCCATGATGTTGTAGTGCTGTTAGTCTCACTCACTTATTGACGGATTACTGTTCCAATAAAGAGTTTACAAAGGGATACGTTTGAGTAATTTTATGAGATGCAATTACCATGGTAACAAACAGCACAAAATAGCACTGGTTGTCTGAAATTTGACTTGGCAATACATTTTTAAAAAAACTAAAATTTATAGATCTGCAGCCTCACTGAAGAACCTGGAAAATAGAGACTTTAAGAAGTATGAGTTACTAGTGTAAGGGCCGACTCAAATGTTCTTTCTGCTACCTGTCCGATAGTTATTCTCAAACTATTAGGACAGTAGAGTTTGGTTCAGCATGAAAGAAGAATATTCAGACAATATCTGCATGTCGTTAATACAATAGCAAAGAACATTTTTTTGCATTATATGGTGTCCGGTTTGTAATGTAATTAAGTTACTTTTACTGTGATTGATAGGGGCATCAATCTACTCAGTTCACTTAATATATTCTAGGAGTATGACTGAATACAAATGAGAGGGAGAGAGATCAGTTAGCATATGATTTTTCTACATTTGCATTAACTCATTTGTGTGACTCAATTTGCTGCTATGAAACAGGATGCTTTTGAGTGATAATTTTAGCTCCATTGAGTCCGTTCTCCAGTTGTGCTTTGGTCATGGGGAAAGTTCAAAAGGAGAACTGCAACGACTCTTCTAAGGTACCAGTAAAACTTAGGCTTTTAATTCATATGATTTAAGAAGCAGCACATCATAGAAAAACACAACAGAAAATACAAAAGGTAAAAAGCTGACTAGTGGTTTGGTCATAGCATTATATGAGAGCAGTAATGTACACTATGACATCGGCAGATTATGTATTTGATAATTTAGGATGGTGGGCATTCATTTCAAAACGGTACATTTTAGTATCCCTGTACATATAAGGTTTGCATGAAATGGTTCAAAAAAGGAAGTTTGAATGGTAAATTGGATGGTACCTTCAACTAGGCACAAAAAATAATGTAACATGTATAATGCATTGTGTTAAGTCATCGCTTCGGTATTTACCTTCTAATGCAGTCTTACTCAGATAGCGGTCAATATTAAACCTTTATTACATGCAGGATTATATAGTTTGATTAAAAAATATTTTTTTCTATGAAACTTACTTGTTGTGAAAACAAACACAAGAACTGATACAAAAACTGTGGTGTAATAAAACACACATTCTGAAAGAGATAAAGGAAAATATTGTTACTAAAAAAAAAAAAAAAAAAAAATCTGCTGTACAGAAAGAATTGTCCCTCAACTTTTCAATAATTCTAACATTTTGACACCCTATGAGGGTTATAATAGAACACTCCTGTAAGGCATCAATAAACACTGCTGTATAGAAAGAATAGCAGACACTGAAGACAGGCTTATTTCACACAGTGGTTCTAAATGCCTTAAAACATGCTTTGTAGATTTAATACACTATGACCACTAAAGGAATTTTTGAATCCCACACGAAAATATCTGTCAAATAAGCAAAATATGTTTGTAAAATGAGTAATATAATAACGGTGTCTAACCAGGAAGGGTATACTGAGACATTCTCTCCACATCCAGGGAATGTTACCTTTACCCACTTTAATGGTACTCCTTTTATCTACTTTGGAAGGACAAAGGGCTGAGTTGACCCTGCAGAGAATCGAACTTACACCACTGAGGACTGAGCAGACTTAACAGTTGATGCATTAGCCAACTGATTTTACTGGCTTTTCTAATATTTTGCCTCTGGCTTGATTGACCATTTACAATGTGAATTTTAATTCCAAATTTTCCTTCAAGCATAATACAAATTCCTACCCTAAATACACAGTTGTTTATTTATAGGGCAAACAGTCATATGCAAGTTTTCACAAGAAATTAGCATTCTGTCGATAACATTTTTCTGAACAGAAAGTAGACAAAAACTAATAACTGAACAAATACTGAAAACAATTGAAAATCTGTTTTGCTACTCTTTACATAATCTTAAAACTGTAGATGATGTTCCTGTCTACTAGCTACTGAAACATAGATGGATACATACCTTATAAAAAAAGTACTGTACAAGAGTAGCTATTCTAATGTAGTAGTAGTGACCATGCACCAAAAGCAGTTTTGAGAGGAATTTAAACCTTGCAATTGCATAGTCGCTGTTCCTTACAGCTTGCCTTCCTTCCTTTCCCATGATTCCTGCATTAAACATGGTTAAACACAGAAAAGAGTTCATATTAGGTAAAGCAGACACATTTTGGCCCCCGTTGCACATGGTGTACATTAATTGGTGATGTTTGATCATGGTAGCTGGCCTTGGGAACTTCTAAACAATCCTGGCAGCGGCAGTCAACAGGTATATAGGATGTATAAGGCCACAGTGTAATGAAAGTATTCAGTTTTTTTTGTCAGAAATTGGGCAGACTCGTTGGGCTGATTAGTTCTTTTTTGCTGACACATACTATGTTTTTATGTCTCTGTGTATGCAATTATCATTCAAGAATTAAACGCCAGAGGCATTTGTAACTTTATTAGCTGTTGCATGAAATGTTTTTACTTTACTTATTTCTGCCATGCTAATTCTATTTCTTTAGCACAGACTGAATCAATGCCTGGTCCACACATGGCTAGTTCACAGTAATGCTATTGTGTAAAGAAAACAATAACTATCCAAATAACTCACCTATACCCACATGAGCTTCTTGGATCATGCTGACATCATTTGCACCATCACCGATAGCTAGAGTGATGGGCTTTTCTGGAGAGATTTTTATTAGTCTGACAACCTGAAAATGTAAACACAAACATTGTTTATGGTCAGTTGTATGTTTTTTTACTTTCGGGATAATGAGTTTGAAAAGCTCAATTGTATGGTTTTTTTTTTTGTAAATCAAATTGTTTATATCTATAACATATGATGATATGATGAGAGTTAAGGGACAGAAATAAGGGATTTAATCCGTCACAGTGGACATATAACAAATATAAATTAGTATTAAAATATCATAATATTGTGATATGAACAAAATCATCAGAGAGGATAGTAGGGCTTGACGCAGCAAGACCAAGAATCGTTAATAACTTATTGTATGAGTGTATTTAAGACTGTTATCACACCTTTGCTTTCTGTAAAGGTGCCATTCGACAGCACAGAACAGCTGAACAGCTCTTACAGACTTCCATGAACAACTTCTCATGTTCCCTGAGAGCTAGAGAGAGGCTGGCTCCATCCACAACCAGTCCATGCTGAATAATATGATCATCTTGTATCCTAGAAAACAGAAATTGAGACTAAGATGAGGTTGGCTCACTCTCAGAGGGATAGTGAGAGAGACAGTCTATCCACTAAAATGGGAGTTGAGGTGAGATAAACGTTTCATCTCACCACTGTATCTATACATTGTGCATGGACAAACCTGGTGAGTTTCCCCTGCTAAGCAAACTCATCAGCCCAATTTGATAATACTTTTATTATTAGTCCCCATTTCTCTATAGCTAGGATTGCCTTGTGCCTATCCCACGCATGGTGGTGGTTACAATAAAGCTATCCTTCTTTTTTGTTATTATATGTAATAGGCGCTGTGTACTCTCTTTATATTCTATCCCATGCAGGCTTAAACTCCTTCACTGGGTTAACCTCTATCACTTCCGCTGGAAGGCTATTCCATACATCCACTACCGTCTTAGTAAAGTAAGACTTCCTGATATTACTTTTAAGTCTCTACTTTTCTTTTTTTAAATATAATCTCTTCCTTTACTGATTGCCTTTATGTATTTTATGTATGTTTGTAGACTTAAGAAGACTTTAATGCAGATGTCAGATACGATGATTTTTAGGAGTCAGGGAAACCGTAATGCCATTATGTAAAACAATTAAACAAATTAGCAGCAGAGATTTTAGGAGCCATTCATCTCAATCTCCTGGCATTTTTCTTCAAACCTTGAATTACACACTAGTGGCAGCATACATCTTAATACATATGTATTAGTGTTTCAGCATTTTTCTTCAAACCTTGAATTACACACTAGTGGCAGCATACATCTTAATACATATGTATTAGTGTTTCAGCATTTTTCTTCTCATTTTAGTATTTCACAATGACTATTCCAGGTAGGTATCTAAGACTTGTTCAAAAAATATGTGCTTTAGTTTCCCGATTATTGCCGACCTTTTTGTGATGATAGTAAATACACTTAGATTAGCACAATATGCTTACAAATAACGGTCTACCTGCACGAATGGCTTTTTATGTAGATTATTTAATTAATATGTCTTTATTATCAAGTTTGCTTTTTACATTCACTAGCTTAGAAAATTTGGGGGTAATGATGCTTCATTCACTTACCGCCTTGCAAGCTGTCTAAGCTGATCTGCACATTCACGGTCTGATTTTTGTTGCACAAGTTCCAGAATATTCATAGTTCGGTGGAAATGCCCACAGGATAAGCTGACACTCACAGCCGTCTCATGTTTATCTCCTGTGAGAACCCATACTTTAATCCCTGCCAGACGAAGAGCCTCAATGGTTTCTTGTACCTTGTCCTGGAGCCTATAAGCATTGAAAATTAATTTGATTAAACCAGTTATTAACCACTGGTCAGAAAACGACTTCCACAGTATGTCAGCTACATTACTACTGAAAATTAATTATAATTATGAAAATTCTTGCCTATAAAAAGGACAATGTTCCTTATAATGAAAACCACGCAAGCTTAGCTTTTTTTATTTCAAAAATTAAAATTAAAAAATTGCTGGGAATGAGAAAATAGATACAAGATATGTACCTTTCGTAATGGTGTACATTTAATAATACCACAATGCTCCCTGGGTGAATGCCTCGATTTCGAGGCATTCAGCAACACCGGCTGAGAATCGCAAGCAATACAAGATCACTTTCTATATTCACACCGTAGTTAGCACCGTGTCGGAATAAGAATGCTTTACAAAGATTATTTTTGGCACCATGGAGTTTTTCTTACTTGTCTTCAACACCAGTTGCACCAAGCAGCTCCAGGTCTTTCTCGATCAGATTGAATACATCAGCTAAGCGCTCTTCCCTTTGCTGTAATGCAGTCCTGGCTTCGTGTAGCCTCTGATCAATCTCTTGGTATTCCTCAGCTGTGAATCTCCGATAAGCAACACACAGTGTTCTGAGCCCTTTCTGGCAGAGGAGAAAGCACATTGGAGTGTAAGGACACATTCCAACACAAAGTCACCACAATCAATTTACCAGAAAAAAATAAAAAGGCAACACGTCTTTTTTACAAAAATAGAACTTCCTCAAAAAAAATCACATTTGTTTATTTTCAAGCATTTTTCCACCTTTTATATGCTATACTACCTGCAAGTCTATCGCCACATAGAGAGTGCTTCCCTGGATATGTATATCTAGACACATATTTAATCTTATTTGTGCGTGAACAAGTGTAAGCGCAAATCTCCTTATTGCTAACCTTACTATAACGTCTAAACACCCAAATCTACCCCATTGCTTTCACTGAATCTGCAATTATGTAAAACAGAATTAAATGGAGTTTTCTTTTACTAAAAGTTAGTTGAGGGGATCTGAACACTAAATTTCACCAACTTAGCTATACATTGTGCAAGGACCAATCTGCTGAGTCTCCTGCTAGAAGAGCTCAATTAGCTGTATATAAAGCAGGGTTAATCTTTAAATAGGGAAGAAATGCTCAGTTGAACTAATTTTTAGTGAATAGCTCCCAAGTTTCTGTATAATTGATTAAGCTGTGAAACAATAAAATAATGGCAAAGATTCCTTTCAGGACCTAAAGCTTTTTCTATTGCAGAGTTCTGTATATTTGATTAAGAATAAATATCATAATAGAGATATAGCAAGCGTATGCAACGATTGAACTAGCTTTTCACAATATTTCAATTTGTTTAAGGCTGAAAAGACACAAATCCATGGCAGAAGCAAGTCTGTATACTAAAACAATAATGCAATTATTATTAATAAATGACAATATCACCATCACACTTACTGAGGCAAATTCATCCACGTGCACCCTTGTTGTATCTATTTCTCCACTTATTGAATTGGGGAGGATAGAAGACTCTGCTCCTTTGGTGAAAAGTATTTTGTCTCCTACAACACACACAGAAATTAACTCCATGTTCAAACACTTGTTTAAAAATCTGCATTGACATGTCAGTACACGTACCAGAAGAATTCTCTACAATGACACTCATCCGGCGACGAACTGCATCAAATTCCAGGACATGAAGAAGTTTATACCTTGTGAAATATGGATATATTTACATATTAAGGTTTATAAAATGCCATATCCATGTTTTTGGTTATAGAAAAACCACATCGCTACAAAAGAGAAATTAAACTTTAAAATAACAATTTGCCATATTAACCCCTTTGTGACTGGACTGACATTTTTTGAGTTGACTCAAAATTTCTGCAATGTTTGTGTTTAGCTGGAATTTTACTCTTTTCTCCTGTGCCCACACAAATTATATATTGTGCTGTTTCTGGATTAGAAGTGCTTTCTTCACATCCCATTATTTTAATAAGATCATAAAATGTCCTATAAAAAAAGGGTGTAAAAAATAATAGTGAAAACCTTTTACTCATCTACAAAAGCCAATGAAAAAACCTGCTAAGTAGATTCAATTATTTGTACTGAGTTAGGGAATACTGCATGGTTTGAGATGGATTCAAAGTAGACATTGCAATAATACTACCTTTCAAATTTCCCAAGTATTTTAAGTTCCATTATCTGTCCGTTTATGCCAGAAAAAGCTACTCCCATCCTGAAATACAAATAAGAATGTAAAGATAGATATAGAATATTGGCATCTTACAAATGTACAAATCAACGTTCAACTTATATAAGAATAGAATATAGGGATAGCATGCTTCGAAAACCTTCCATATCAAATCAATGGTAAGCTTAGCAAGCTCTGCAGTATACACACATGTATTAAATGTACTCAATAAAAGAGAGAATTGCTGGGATTTGAGAAGGGAATTTCAAACTTAAGGCCAAAGGAGCAGAGTTGGAAAAATTCCCCCACTGGCCTAATGTTTGAAATTCCCATCTCAATTCCCTTTTTATTGAGTAGATCCTTAAATGTTCTAAGTTCCTCGGACCTCAGAGATCCATTAAGGTCTTCCGTCTCAGAATGATTTATACATTAAAACAAGTGCATTAGCCATCATTAAAAGGCGGTTTAACAACTCAATGAAAAGCTCTTTAAAATAATAGAGTCAATTAATGCCCTAAGTGAGAACAGTTAAAAGTATAATATAATTAACCACAGCTAGCCCATTTCATGAATAATATATGTATAGATAAGAATATCAAGTAAATTGCTTACTGCAGAATTCTTCAAATATAGAAAACTAATCTCATAAAAAATAAATAAAATCACTTTTCCAACCACATACATGTTGAAAAACAACCAGATCTGCACTCGTATGATGTTCCAATTGCTTGTCAGATTGCTTTTTATTTGATTTCATGGACTTTTCAAAGTACAGTGTGTTTTTTCCCCTCCAAGTCAACTGAAAGCCCAATACACAGATCTGTTTTTCTGTACTTTTTCTAAAATATCATACATACAGGGGCCACGCTATAAAGGTACACTTATTAATAAAAGCAAATGGTAACCCAGTATACCATGGGGCTGGAAATCCATATATAAAGCATGCAGACATGGTCAAGCTAAGTTGTTCTTTGACCAAATATTACAAATGAGGATTACAAAATAGCTGATGACTTATTCTTAAACAGAAGTGACATATGAATAGATAGATTTCTTACCTTCGGGAAGCATCAACCAGAGCCTTTTCATCGGGTGATGAAGCATAATATTCCTGTTGTGAGGATAATCCATTTGCACACTGGAAACCATTTCCACAGCCATCTAACTGGTCATGACTTATTTGTACTGTATGACACAACGAGACTGCTTTGAAGAAGATCTCTTCTTCCTTACTCTGATAAAAAATAAAATAAAATAAAAAGGACAATTCAAACAGTGTGCTAGTTACTCAGTGCATCCTTCATACAGATTAGGGAACATACTGTGCCTGCGCACTGCACATGCATAAACAATACAGCTCCAAATAGCCCAACAAGAACCCAAAGGGTAAGAACACAAGAAATGTATACATTAGTTGTGTACCGGACAGTTAGAATTATCATATTATATGACCTCTATTTGCTACAATGAAACAGACAATGGTGCAGCTACATAGGATGTTCTAGTTTTTAAAGCTGAAACGATACATATTATAAATCATGATAGAGGAGGACCTGCTTCCCAAATAGAAAAATTGTTTAATTAAGCACAGGGTCGAAAGTAGCAAATTTTGTTTAGGTGGGAGTGATTGAGAAGATAAGTGTGAACAAGGGTCATTACAACGGCAATCTACTAAATGCTACGACGGATGACAAAAAGGAAATATGTATTTTCCAGCTGTTCATGAAAATATCTTTGAAAGCTAAAAATCAGATGTCTAACACATTCCTAATTTGCAAATCTGCAGTGGCACAGATTGTTGGATCAGTTTAGATTGTAATGAGCTCTTACCAGGCTTGTAGTGGGTGCATCAGGAAAATCTATAGTTACTCCTTCTGGCACAAGTCTGTCATTGATCTCTTGGTACTTAATTCCATTGACTGAGCATTCTCGGAACTGCATCTCATTCTCTGTTAGAGTGCCTGTTTTGTCTGTGAATACATATTCCACCTACACGATTGAATAAGAAAAGGCAAGAAAAAGCAAACACATATATTAATGGCTTTAAAAATCAATGGAGTTGTCCGTAGCCAAAGCATTTACAATATTTTACTGATGCCAAGTACATTGGAAGTCACATTTAAGAATGAGTACCCCAAAGGAAAAAAAACAGAGGAAAGCAGTTAAAACGCATATTCCACAGCATGTAAAATAAACAGATCTTTAAAAAGGCCCAAAATGTATAAACTCATAAGTGTAATTAAATACCCCCAAAAAATGAGTCCAGTTGGTTGAATGAAAAAAGGCATTGAGATTTCCACATGTGGAAATTGTAATGCCTGTGTTTATCAGGTTAAAAAAGTCCCCGAATCTAAAACCACTGGAAAGTCCTATGTAATATTCTAGTAAGTGCAACACCAGATGTGTAGTTTATTTAATTGAATGTGGGTCTCAATATGTGGGAAAAACCACAAGGCCTTTGAAGAGCCGACTTCTAGAACATCTCAGCCTGATTAGTGAGAGCAATGAGAAATATAGTTTGTCTAACCACTGTAGAACTTATATCCATTCTCCTTATTAGTCACATACTTTTCATGTGTATCTTTTCTGGGTTGTTAACCATGTTTTATAGGTATATATGGATGTCTTATATACATATTTTATGTGTGTTTGTATATATATTTATTTTTTGTTATATGTATGATTATTTTACACATGGTTTCAAAAATTATACGGATTTGTGTTTTATATTTGTTGGCTTTTTAGTTAATCTTTTAGACATTTGCTTGATTCTTACTTTAAAAAAAAAAAAAAATTACATTTTTTGTTTATATATGCGTTTAAATATTTTCTGTTTTATAATATTGTTTTTATTTTCATTTCATTTTTTTCATGTACTATGGGATGATCACTAAGATTTATTGGGCAGACTAGATGGACCAAACGGTTCTTATCTGCCGACACATTTTATGCTTCTAATTCTTCGGGACTATTCCTTTAAAACTTTAATTAGTGCAATATTTGAATATACAAAAAGAACCCATGACAGACACTCTTCATTGCCATTATGAAGTCTGTGAATTAAAGGACTAAAACACATTGGGGGTTATGTGAACCATCTGAGCTGCCGTACTGCATAGTGAGTGACGTTACACCCGGATGTCCAAGATAGCTCCGAGTACACCAGCGAAATAGGAATGAGCATGGTGAGCCAGTGTTTAGTTCCAGTTGAACCCCTGATGTTTGAGAGGAATGAAGCTTGTGGTTTTTCCATCGAAGCAGGACCTTTTCTCTGCCACCACCATTGAGGACAAGATTTCTTCTATACTACTGAAGCAGCGGCAAGTATGCTTATCGAGGCAGATGGTTATAGGGTGTACTTAACTTTACATACTGCACCGGTGGAGTTGCAACTATTCTCTCTTTATAGGTTTTGCTGTTCTGTTACAAGAAAAAACCTCTGCTATGTATATTTATGTGTATATATTTCCTATGCACTTTATATGGTTTTCTCATTTAGAATTCAATCCTTTTTTTTTTTTTAGTGTTCCAACGAGCACTAGTGTATTATATACATGTTTGGCACTTTGAGTACAGCGCATAATTTCCACATGAGATTTGCCTTTTGTATTTTTATGTTCTTTCACTGAAGGGTTGTATTCATATATTCACTTAAGGTGTGTGTATATACAGCCATGGAGACGGATCATTTTAAATTTGATACTAATATTGTACAGCTTCTACCACATTCCACTATCTTATAGTATATATGTTAGTTTCTTTTTATTCTTCAAGAGCTTTGTGGATTTTATTTTTAATGTGTGTGTGTGTTTAACTGTAATTTCTCAGTTTCACATTTGGTGAGCTCATAGAAACTATATATTGTTGTATTAAAGGAGGAGACATTTGACTCTCAATGACATATTTCTCCTTATAAATCACCCCTTTGTTTGCATTAATGACATGCCAGGATGGTTATTTGTGCTTGGAGGGTTAAAGACTGCACTTAACTTGACTGGAATTATTAAAAAATAAATAAAATGAACAATTATTTTGATATCTGAAATCTATGTGAATAACTTGACATTCTTGAATATTGCAAACATTCATACATTTGGATCTGTGTTAAATATAAGGGAAGCAATTACATTTCACTACATAACACAGACACACAATATGCAAATAATAATAAAATATGCTTTACCTGTCCTAGCTCTTCATTAAGGTCAGATGTATTAACCTGTGCCCTTTGGTTACTCTCCTCGTGGTAAAGATCAAGATCCCAGCCAATGAAAAACGAACCAAGGAATTTCTGCATCTCCACAGTCACATACAGTGAAATAGGTATGATAAAATTGTAAAGGACCAGGAAGGCAAGAAAATCCGAAATAAATTTGAGGATCTAGTAGGTAGGAAATATATACACGTTAGAATAATGGAGAAAACGACAAGGGATGCATATAAGTGAACCTAATCATTTTTTCCTTCCTTTAAAATGTGATTTTGTAATTCCCATGTAGATTGCTATGCTCTGAACATTTCGAGGTAAAAATTTAAATTATTTGTAGAAGACGCACAAGACACTTTTGGTGCATCCTAATGAAAACCTTTAGGACCTTATTTTCGATGGATGTTTACGAAAAATGTATTTTCCATTACGAAACTATAAAAACAAAGCATAAAAGAGACTGACTAGTCCCTTTATGCTATATATTGGGTTTGGCTCAACAAGATTAATCAATATTTAGTTGAACAATTAGTACTTAATATCAGCATCTAAAATTGCTATCAGATTAAGGAGGTGACCAATAAAAAAAAAAAAAAAAAAAAGGAGGAAAGCACCTATATACCTCCGCATAGGGCCCAATGCCTTCAAATGACACAGAGCAAACCAGTCTCCGTACAGTCTCCCGGCTAAGTCAAAGTGTAAGCTTGTTTGTACAGGGAGTGCAGAATTATTAGGCAAATGAGTATTTTGACCACATCATCCTCTTTATGCATGTTGTCTTACTCCAAGCTGTATAGGCTCGAAAGCCTACTACAAATTAAGCATATTAGGTGATGTGCATCTCTGTAATGAGAAGGGGTGTGGTCTAATGACATCAACACCCTATATCAGGTGTGCATAATTATTAGGCAACTTCCTTTCCTTAGGCAAAATGGGTCAAAAGAAGGACTTGACAGGCTCAGAAAAGTCAAAAATAGTGAGATATCTTGCAGAGGGATGCAGCACTCTTAAAATTGCAAAGCTTCTGAAGCGTGATCATCGAACAATCAAGCGTTTCATTCAAAATAGTCAACAGGGTCGCAAGAAGCGTGTGGAAAAACCAAGGCGCAAAATAACTGCCCATGAACTGAGAAAAGTCAAGCGTGCAGCTGCCACGATGCCACTTGCCACCAGTTTGGCCATATTTCAGAGCTGCAACATCACTGGAGTGCCCAAAAGCACAAGGTGTGCAATACTCAGAGACATGGCCAAGGTAAAAAAGGCTGAAAGACGACCACTACTGAATAAGACACACAAGCTGAAACGTCAAGACTGGGCCAAGAAATATCTCAAGACTGATTTTTCTAAGGCTTTATGGACTGATGAAATGAGAGTGAGTCTTGATGGGCCAGATGGATGGGCCCGTGGCTGGATTGGTAAAGGGCAGAGAGCTCCAGTCCGACTCAGACGCCAGCAAGGTGGAGGTGGAGTACTGGTTTGGGCTGGTATCATCAAAGATGAGCTTGTGGGGCCTTTTCGGGTTGAGGATGGAGTCAAGCTCAACTCCCAGTCCTACTGCCAGTTCCTGGAAGACACCTTCTTCAAGCAGTGGTATAGGAAGAAGTCTGCATCCTTCAAGAAAAACATGATTTTCATGCAGGACAATGCTCCATCACACACGTCCACGTACTCCACAGCGTGGCTGGCAAGAAAGGGTATAAAAGAAGAAAATCTAATGACATGGCCTCCTTGTTCACCTGATCTGAACCCCATTGAGAACCTGTGGTCCATCATCAAATGTGAGATTTACAAGGAGGGAAAACAGTACACCTCTCTGAACAGTGTCTGGGAGGCTGTGGTTGCTGCTGCACGCAATGTTGATGGTGAACAGATCAAAACACTGACAGAATCCATGGATGGCAGGCTTTTGAGTGTCCTTGCAAAGAAAGGTGGCTATATTGGTCACTGATTTGTTTTTGTTTTGTTTTTGAATGTCAGAAATGTATATTTGTGAATGTTGAGATGTTATATTGGTTTCACTGGTAAAAATAAATAATTGAAATGGGTATATATTTGTTTTTTGTTAAGTTGCCTAATAATTATGCACAGTAATAGTCACCTGCACACACAGATATCCCCCTAAAATAGCTAAAACTAAAAACAAACTAACAACTACTTCCAAAAATATTCAGATTTGATATTAATGAGTTTTTTGGGTTCATTGAGAACATGGTTGTTGTTCAATAATAAAATTAATCCTCAAAAATACAACTTGCCTAATAATTCTGCACTCCCTGTATTGCAAAATGATTAGGAGGTGAACGGGATTAAGATGAACACTAGCCATCACAGTGGGACCACATTGTAAGCCCTAATCTAGAAAGCTTAATGACAGAGCCAAATGCCCTAGTACTCTGAGCACTCTGAACCTCGTCTGTATTTTATATATAATTCAAGAGTACAATTAAATATAAAGTTACCTATAGAAAGAATTTATATGACTCTATAAAGTCCATATGTCTTGCTTATATTATTGTTGTGAGAAATTAATCTCAAATGCCATCCCAATGGTATTGGGATTGTTCGCATGAGGTTATAATATATGAAGAAAAGGCAAATCCTTCAATTAAAACTATTTGGATAATTTGTATATAAAAAAAAACTCTCTCCTTAATAATCATTTATTAAGATCACTGTCTCTTTGGTTTCATTGTGAGATGTTTAATACTTTCAAACTTTAGACATCTACTATCTCCATGATGATAGGTCTGTACAGGACATAAAAGGAATTTATTGTTGCAATAAAATATTCACCAAATAATGCATATTTATATAAAAACTGGGGCCTAAATAAATTCTGGGGTTCATAACACAATAATACCATTGTATCCACATACAAAAAGCCAGCAGATGACCATAATATAGTGTTAGTAAGACAGTACAAACCTTGCTGCTATTTCTTTCATGCTCTGTTTTGTGATTGTACCATGGCTCATCCCATTTTTCCTCAGCTTGCCATGCATATTTCAGAATAGTGCTCAGAATTGCTTCAAACAGTAGAATAATCAGGTACACAAGCAGAAATGTGTTCATAGATCTAGAAACACAAAACCAGTGACTCAAATGGCTACAATAAGCATATGTGCAAATCTATCAATTCTCAATACAATGTGTAACTAAACACTACTGTTAAAAAGTCACTTAGACATACATCAAATAAGTTGAAAAATGAATAGGAAATACAGTCAAGAGGTTTACAATGTTAATAATGATTTAGATTCAAAAGAAGGCCAGTTTTATTGGTTCTTTAAAATCAGCACAACGGTTTTCAGCTGAATATTATATCTCACACACGTACCATACCATACGTACATACAAACACGAAGTACTGCTCAAAATTTGGGTTTTTGCCAGAAAAGCTAAATGTTGTCCATTAATATCAAATAAAAAAGGATCAGAAATATAGTGCAGACACTGTTAATGTTGTAAATGACCAGTATAGCTGGAAACAGATTTGTAATGGCTACAACCTTTTTCTCACTCCTTATGGGTGGTATGTGGACCTCCACCACAGGCCTGGGAGTTTTGAGGGTTCCGTGCAGTATCTTAGCTGTCCCAGCACTGCACTCTTCTGGCAGAGTGCTCTGATGGAGCCACACTGCTAGTGCTATAATCACTACTGAGACCACTTTGGCCTTCACTTTCCACACCCTCTCTAGTTACTCTTTCTACCATGGAAAAGATGACAAGGGATTCTTCATACTGGTGTGTTACAACTGATGTATGTTCTTTGTACACTTGCACTGACCATCATCTTGGAGTAAAGTCCTTACATCAAACAGTGACTAAGACTGAGTGAACCTGTACAAATTGATTTTAGAAGTCAAGCAACAGATTTTAATTTTAAAACATAATTATTTTAATTTTGAAAAACAGTTTTTCCTCCAGATGTGTGGTACCAGCATGGGTACTAAGTTGACCCAAGCTATGCCAATCTGCTTGGTAATCCACTACATTGGATCCCAACAATAACCATTTTGGAGCGAGCTTGGTCCTTTATTAGTGCTACATAGATGTTATGATCTTCATCTGGAAAGAATAAGAGGAGGAATTGGAATGTTTTTAATCATATCCCAATTTTAAGGACAAGAACTGTGTCTTTAATTTTGAGCCCCACGAGGACACTATTCATTTTTTAGATGTCACTTTTTATTTCAGTAATGATAGTGTATAGACCAAGGCAGTCGATAGCAATAGCTATATAAACACTCTGGTTGGATAACATTCCTAGAAGTTAGTATTGTAGGATTCATATAAATTGCAGTGATTTGGAAACATTTACAGAACAAAGCCATGATTTGAGAAATCCCTTCCTTGATGCTCTTATCAAGGCTGAACATGATATTCAATCCTTTGACCAAACTACCGTATTTGCTAGAATATAAGACAAGGTTTTTTTCAGAGCAAATGCTCTGAAAAAGAACCAACGTCTTATATTCAAGGTCGTCTTATAATCTGACCTCAAATCGAGGTCAGGACTATAAGACTGGGATCCAGGTCCCCTGCAGAGCTGCAGGGAACCTGGATCCCCCTCGCTAACAGCCAGTGGATGTCGGCGCGATGCGCGCAGACATCCTCTGCTGCTGCCTGGCATGCCCGTAGGGACTTCTATGATGAAGCCAGGACCTTCCGGCTTCATCATCAAAGTCCCGTTGGAAGTACCGGGCAGCAGCGGAGGATGTCTGCGCGTATCGTGCAGACATCCACCAGCTGCCTCCACTAGCCACCATGGGGATTTGGGCAGCCGGGGGATGTCTGCACGATAGTGCATACATCCTCCATGCTGCCCAACACTACCGTCTATTATGACCGTCTGTCCGTCATAATAGACGGAAGTGTCGGGCAGCATGGAGGATGCCCGGCTGCCCCCACTAGCCACCAGTTAGGCAACATTGGGGGGCAGGAGGGGGGAGACAGTGAGAGACAAATTTGGGGGGAGGGAGGAGACAGAGGGGGGGGGGGGGGGGGTTGGGTCCCCTTGTCTGACTCCCCAGATCCCATCCGCCTTCCTTCCGACTGGTGTTGCATTTGAGGTGGAAACTCCCATACATTGTGAGGAGATTTTGGTTTTTCACATTGGCAGCTTCCCTTTGACTAGCTCACTGGCAGAGTATCTTATGACTGGCAAGGTGTATGTATCTGGTTCCTCCCTTTGATCTGGCTCTTCAAAATCTGCCTTATCCTTTGGTGGTAATTGGATGTTGCAGTCATGACGGGTTCCATGTGATTGTGGGATACCAAGGTATTTGTAGCAGGTCTGTATGTCTGCTGTCTGCCCTGCTGGCACAGTTCCACCCCATCAGTCTTAAGTGCCTTCCCTCTTTTTACTACCATCTGGCCACACTTCTCCAGTCTAAATGAAATCCCAATGCTGTCAGGTGGAACAGTGAGTAGATGTGTCATTCACTGAGCATACAGCTTTCCATCATACATATAGAGGTGGTTGTTAAATTCCTGAACTCTTATCCGTATCCAGTTTTTCTGTTAACCCCTTAGTGACATTAGATCGCAAACACCACTTGTTTAACTGCAGGATGGACTAGGTCCGTCTAATGTCGGCAACGCTTTTCCAAGACTGACCAAGCCAGCTAACAAGTATTGAGTTGGCATCCAGAGGTCCATTGAGTTCTTGAGGAAGGTCCTCAGTGTCCTATTTACTTTGTATAGCGCCAGACATTCACAGATCCATGTGTGTGGCATTGAATCATAGGCTTTCCTGTCATCTATGCAGCTTGTACTCAGGTTGGTCTGTCTAGACCTTGAGTGAACAACTGATGTTTTGAGCCCCTGGTGTTGCTCCCAATGCCTTACTGAGCTGTGCTCATGTACTGACCGACATGGTCCTGTAGCTTGGAAGCTATGATGCCCGAATTTCCATATTGTAAAACGTCTAATTTATTTCCTATTCATTTTGTAACTCATTTGATGTATGTTTTCATGTTTCCAAACTTTTGAATTCTAGTGTATGTAATTTTTCTAAATACAAAAGCCTTAATTCAGGTTACTATTTGTAATCTCCCAAACTACTATCACAGAGTCAAGTCAGATAAAACAGTAAATGTTTATAAATGTAAAATTATATTCTAACTTTATCTAATTCAAGTAACATCTGTGCTCCTTCCCCCAAAAATATTTGTACTTACTTTTCTACAGCAGATCTCTTTTGGGATTTACTTTTGTAATTTAATGCCATTTTAGCTTCCATTCCAGTATACACTGCTACTCCTACAACAGAATAACAGTGGGAATCAACAGCCAGATATTTGATCATTACCAAAGTAAAACAAACTTACCATTGAAGACTCATTCTGACATGAAATGCCAAAAAACAATAGATTTATTTTAATTAACTTATTAACGTTACAAACCAATTTATACATTTATGCAAGACTTGGTCATCATGGAAAAGAACTTTAGTTAGCAGGCATGGTAGCATTGTCTTTAAAAACTTTTGCTTTGATAAAAAGGTATATTAATATTTTCTGAATGATATTTCAGTGTTAATCACTTCATGATGTAAAAAAAAAAAAAATCAAGAACATGCTTTGAATATAGTTAAAGGGACACTCCCACCAAAAAATGAAAAGGTTTTATTTTTATTTTATTTTGTATTGTTGATTTCAGATATGTCTTTTGTTTTTGTTATGTGACTGTATTTAATAAACTATGTAACTAAACAAGTGTGACTGGGCACTGCCATTTTGTGAAATAGTGTTTTTGGGTGCCACCCCCTAGTGACTTTACAGCACTAGTAACTCACTTTGGGGCTGGGGACACAGAATGCAGTCTATAAGTCAGAATTCTGATCATAGACTTGCATTGAATGGGAGGGTACTGTAAATATTACATCACAAGGGGCAGAGTTATGATCCTGTTTGATCAGGTTAAAAAAAAGTTGTACACAGCCACCTAGTCCTGCCCACTATGATACACAGGAACCAGTAAGAGAGCAGGGGAGTATCTTATGACATCATCATGCAGGCTTTGGCAACACTTGTAAAGTGAGACTGGCTGGAAGTTTTTGGACGATGTTGCCTAATGGAAAATATTCTCAAAATGTAGCCATTTTATTTTCCTTTAATATGCAATTAATTCAATCATATATAAAAAAACAAAAAAAACAATGGCATATGATTTATTTATGTGTGTTTTAAATGACCAGGTTATCTAGTTACATCCTATGTAAGTGGTAAGATTACCTACCAAAAATTTCTTTTGCATTTTTTAACCTTGCACCTCGAAGCAATAAGTTTTCTGGTCCAAGAGGTCTAAAAAAAAAGTTAATAAAGAACATATTAAGTAAAAAGTTATTTACAAACACATTTTAGAAAATATGATTATGCAATTGTATCAGTGCAACAGGAAATACTTTATATTTGTTCTGATCTGTATTGATTTAGCACAAAAAAGTAAATTATTACCTCACAATATCTTCAGAATGCTGACGCATGGTTATTCTTCCCACAAACCTAAGCAGGAAGAAAAATAATTATTTATATTATCTAGAGGAATGGTCTAGTATGTTATGTAAAACCTATTTTAACAGCAAGTTAGCATACAATAAGAATGTATCTAGCCAACCTTTAAATTGAAATATATAACATGAAACATCCATATGACTTAAATATTAGTGAGACTTCAGGTTTTAACAACATTTTACATGTTTCACCATCGCATTAAAGTTATAATAGAGACTCAGAAAACTTCTCCACACAAATGTCCTCTCTCATTAACTTTTGGAAACATAACTACACAGTTATGTTTTTGTCAATTAGGATCAAGCACAATACCAGCAATATGGCACAGTTTGTGCATGTATTGTGTTCAGTACACTCTAGCATAGAATACAGAACAAATGCAGAGATATAGACTTAAAAACTAAAGTAGTCCACCAAGCTAAGTCTTACAATAGAAATAAAGACTTTGAAAAATGTAACTATGGGTAGTAATGCACCTTATGTTTGAAGACAAAAGCTGAAAAATCTTTGCTAGCACTAGGTTATCAGTGCTTGACATAAATATAGTAACAATTACAATTTAAAGTATTTTGAAATTATTAGTGTTCTTAAATAACTAGTGGAATAGTAAGTGGAATAGCAAAATAAAAAGGCGTATGTGGGGAGATGTAGCAAAGAGCAAATACTTCCTCTGGTTGCCAGTAGCTTGTTTAAGTTCACAAGCTATAGAAGTTAGTGGTTTAACCATTAATTC
Organism: Pelodytes ibericus; assembly: GCA_036172795.1. Lineage (NCBI taxonomy): Eukaryota > Metazoa > Chordata > Amphibia > Anura > Pelodytidae > Pelodytes > Pelodytes ibericus. The sequence goes on from CM069861.1 coordinate 143,340,680, forward strand.
TTGCCCACTGGTTATGTAAGCGGTTTTCTCAATACAGAGAAACAATCGAATGAAGCAGTCAAATTAACAAGATCTTTTGTCTTGTCTCAGGCTACTGACAAATTGGGTATATCCAAGTCCTCAGTGGACTGGGGGAAGGGACACTACATCTGCTATACATGGATTACACTTTAATGCAAAGTTATAGTGAAAGGTAGAACTCTTTCCTATTCAGTGAAAACTATTTCAAAAGTGGGATGTTGGCTGAGTCAATATATTTTACACAACAGGAAAGAATAAGCAAATATTTCAACAGTACATTTAAAACGGTATATTACTCAACTATTAACAATATGAGAAAGCTTTCTGCTGTTACAGTGCTCTATAAACAAAATAATATATATATATATATATATATATATATATATATATATATATATAGGTAATCCAAAGAAGGTGCACTCAGCTATTGAGAGGCAAAAAAACTCAACTCCTGCCCGGGTGCGTGTAGCTCTAAGTACATACCAGTCCAAAAAAAACAGAAAAAATACACGCACTCACGGGTCTTTTCAATTGAAGAAATCATAGTCTTTAAAGTCGATTACCATATGATAGTATTTCAGATACATTTAAACATTTTTAAATGTATCTGAAATACTATCATATGGTAATCAACTATAAAGACCATGATTTCTTCAATTGAAAAGACCCGTGAGTGCGTGTATTTTTTCTGTTTTTTTGGACTGATATATGACACTGGTTATTACACATTTTTCCAAGAGCAGGGATGTTAACCTTTTACACTGATGCCGTTATGGACTACAGTTCCCAAAAACAATACAGAATAATAAAATAACAATATAAAACATGTTTTCGTGGAACGGTCTTCACACAACTTCTGACGAACTTCACGGAGTTTTTTGTAATTTTCTTTTACATAACATCCAAGGAACATATATTTTAGAATATTTATCTGAAATAGGGTCATAGTCAAAGTTGCAACACAGTAAACAGATGCAGATAAATTGTTATAAACTTTTGTTATTAGTATATTTGTCCTTTACTATTATGCCTGGTGTGCGGCTCCAAACAAAACCAAACAGGTTTAGCACATTGTTATTACCTGTATAGATCTGCTTCTGGTTGCTGGCACTCTATAACCGCTATTAAAGTGTCCAGGTTTGTGACGGATTGTAATACCGCTGTCTCGGGAACTGCAAAGTGGGTCTGGAAAATTATTTTCAGCGTTACATTTATGTATAAATAGCATTTTGTATCAAACATACACAAAAGAGCAAGTTCCACAGTATTCACCCATGACTAAAGGGTCTACATAATAAAGAGAAAATTGCAATAGAGATGACCCCCCTCCCTATTTTTGGTAAACAAGCAATAGGAAAAGGGTTGAACCTGATGGACAACTTGGTTTTTTTTTTAACCTAAACTACTACGTAACTACTATATGCAACAATGCCGGGAATTGAGATGGGAATTTCAAACTTTAGGCCTATGTAGCAGAGTAGGAAAAATTCTCCAATGCAGCTGAATGGGAGAATGAATTTTTCCAACTCATCTTTGGCTTTAAGTTAAAATTTCCATCTCAATTCCCTACATTTCTCTCTTTATTGAGTAGACCCTTAAATTAATAGTTATACTTATTGTAGAAAGCTGCCCTTCTGTACAGAATCTTCAATGCTTACAAAGCAATGTGACATATGAACCTCAAAACGCACCTTAAGATTGGTCTCTCCATCCAGACTTGCAGTGGTCACATGGCACGAGCCATTAACTCTGTCTGAGGATAGTAGTACTAGGTCAGCAGGGAATGTCTCATCTTTGGCTACTCGAACAATATCACCTACCTAAAACATGTTCAAACAAATCAATAACATTATACACAAACATTGAACTCCTCTACCTGCATTTCATCTAAAAAGTGTAAAAAAAAAAACCAAAAAAACAGGGATATATATATATATTACACCCCTGCTTTTTTACACTTTTTAGATGAAATGCAGGTAGATATATATATATATTTTTTTTTTACTTATAAACCTCTGACCCGAGTGCTGCATAACTCCCCCTGACCCCCCCAGACTGATTTGATATTTCATGACCCAATTGAAATTGTAGACAAATTAAAAAGCGATTCAATTATTTACATCAGTGACTATTAGTTGTGGCTTTGTTAAAATCATACATACTCTTATATTTTTGGATCTAGTTTTAACAAGGCCTCCACTTCTGACAACATAAACTGGAGCTCCGTTGACTTCATTGTCAGCTTTGTGCCGAAGCCAATCTTCATAGCCCTAAATGAATACAAATGCACAGAATGTGTCAAAACAAATAGTATGCATACCCCACATTGTGCTGAAACAGAGAATTCAATAACATTTAAGGGGAAAGGAGGAAAGGATAAATCAGCAATGGGAGTGGTTACAGTTACAAGTACCATTCTTATGGTAAATGGATCAAATGCTGTTTTACTGATACAATCTGTACAAAATATTGAAAAATGCAACCTAAACCAAATTTCTTGCAAAATACATGTGCCTAGCTACACTTGGACATGTATATATATATTTATCAGGGCGTGACAAATTTAATTAGATTTTAGGAGCCAGCAAAAAATTTTAGAAGCCAGACCATCACGCAAGCATACACGCAATTCATAAACACAAACGCCTACTTTACATATGCACATATATACAAACAATTCACACACGCCTACTTTACATATACCCATATATCCAAACACCTCACACACACCTACTTTACATATACCCATATATCCAAACACCTCACACACACCTACTTTACATATACCCATATATACAAACACCTCACACACACCTACTTTACATATACCCATATATCCAAACACCTCACACACACCTACTTTACATATACCCATATATACAAACACCTCACACACACCTAGTTTACATATACACATATATACAAACACCTCACACACACCTACTTTACATATACCCATATATACAAACACCTCACACACACCTACTTTACATATACCCATATATCCAAACACCTCACACACACCTACTTTACATATACCCATATATACAAACACCTCACACACACCTACTTTACATATACACATATATACAAACACCTCACACACACCTACTTTACATATACACATATATACACATATATACAAACACACACCCACCTCACACAGTCTTTTCTTGTTTTCTTCTTAACGTGGCCCCCCTCCCTGCCGCTTTACCTCATTGCAGGGGAGGGGGACATTCGTGTTGCAGCCGATCTGCCTGATGAGTGCCAGGATGGCACAGACTTTACCCCCTCGCGCTCCGCAAAAATAAAAATAAAAAAATCGGATTGGCAGCAGCGAGGGGACCATGAGGCTGACGGCACCCAGGCGCCAGGTCTAATTTCCATGGCGACCTGGGGTTTGTCGAGCCCTTATATATATACTTATATGCATATGTAAGTGTAATTAAAGTTGTTAAAATTTCAGACTGGCTTCATCGTCAGATCTTCAACCCCAGACATTGCCATGTTAATAACCAACTTCATTCTATGAGCATGGCTTAAATATATAGATGTTGGAAGTTCACAGCTGACAAGTTCCAGAATAAAAAGGAAATTGATTGTGGATTTAAGGGACCTAACCAAAAACACATTTTCTGAAATTGACGTACCTGTTTGATTGCAGTTACTGTAATTACAAAAAACAATGGAAGTCCACTTGTTACAGGGCTCGTAGGAGTGTCAATCATAAGCTGAAATAAGTTTGAAAAAAATCAGAAAAAAATATTTAAAAAATGAAAGCAGTTTCTGAAACATTGAAAACGTACAAACATATTCCAACAACAACAAAAAGATGTACAGGACAAAAACACTAATGTCAAAAAAGGCTGGAAAGACATGATACAGCACAAACTGAATCAATATAAGCAATAATAAATCCTAAACGCTGTGCAAATTGTGTGAGGATATAATACACAAAGCCCCCCAACTATAAAGAAAGTTTGTGATTACCAATATCCAAGAGCGTAGTTTTAAAGCCGTTTAGATTTTGTATTACCATTTCAACACATGTGCATAATAGCCTTGTCCCAGCAGCACAATTAGCAGAGATTGGAGAAAATGTGAATAAATAAAATCACAGGCAGGTAACCTGTGAGTATTCAACAAAGATCTTTATAAATGCACCAATTTCTGCCACCTGCAGATTAAGCTGACTTCTAAGAATGTCTATCTTCTAAATTATACATACGGTACATTTGTCCTTCACTGCTAATTAGGATCTTTGAAATCGTCTGCACAAATCTCATTTCACAAGCACTTTCTGCATTAGTAACAGGATCTCCTGCTAATTTATAAATGACAAACCTAAGCGTTATTACTACTGGATGCAGAACCATGGTGTTACTGCACTCCACATGAGTTCAAAACAGAAATCAATGCTAAAGGGAGTTTCATTGGCTTAAAGCTTAAAAGGAGTGACTAAATAGAACTGAATAATTCCAGGATGTAATGTTATTCCAAACAACATAGATTTAGTGAATTTATTCAGCCAAAAGGAGAAAAAAAAACCACGAATCCAATATTAAACTTACCTGAACAAGAAAAATGATGAGAAAATAGAAATTGGCTATTCTTCTGAATTGTTCAAATAAATTCTTAGGGACAAAATTAAAAACTGTGTACTGTAAAGAAAAAAAACAAAAAACAATTTTGGTTTCTGAACACATATTGAGAAAATTTGGGATATTTCTGTAAATACTTCCACAAGAATAAAAGTACAGTGTTTAATTGTGCTTTCGATTTGGGTTCATGCAATTGCTGCCAAAAACGCCTAGGTTTTCTAGGGTTTAGGTTACCAGAAAAGTATACCAAGGGTTGATTGTACCTTACCCCATCTTTTATTAGGGAAACACCCATGTTCAACGTTGCATAAAATACACATTAGATTCAATGTTTACATGTAAGATGAATTTGCCATTAAGCAAGGTGCATGAAGGCTGTAAACTTGTTGAACTTCTTTACTGTACAATAAAGTTATTACACTTTATAATGTTCATGCACTCTGATACATTACATTTATTTATATAGCAGATACACTTGGTTCAGAGCACAGAAGGCAAAAACAAAGACAGACCAATACATTGAGGTAGGAAACCAAGCTCAATCTAGAAAAAAGTGGGAGACTTGAAACACATTGGGGGTCATGTATATAAAAAAAAAAAAAAAAAAAAAGACACACATGACAAATGTGTTGGGAGTTTAAAAAACAACAACAAAAAAACAAAAAAAACACTTTGCAGTGCAGGAGAGGAGGTTCTCCACTTTATTACTCCATATTGAATCTCACTGGACTTTGTCTCCTTATAACAATTACATTTAGCTGCATATTACAATTGTATCTTATCTCCAGAGCATGTGTATTATTGCAAAAAAAATTTTTTTCGTCTTTGTTTGGAAAATTTGAATTTCATATATGTTGAGAGATTTACTGGGGACAAATATTATTGACTATTAAAGATGTTACAATCTGTAAGCTAGTTCGAGCAGGGCCTCCTAATCTTTTGTTCCAGTATTTCTAAATTCTTATCAACTAAACCATACAGCAACGTTTTATGAAATACAAAACTGGATTAGGACAGACCATGAGTAATTTCGGGAATCACTGCTGGCTTCATTTGTATGTGTATGTGCAGACGGACTAATAAAATTATTTGGGCAATAAATTATATATATATATATATATAAATAACAATCCAAAGTACTCGCACTCAGCGTAACTTACGTCACAGGTCCTCCAAAATGCCTGGGTGCAGCTCACATCAAAATATAAGCAGTCCAAAAAATGTGTGTCGAGGATGCACTCACAGGTCTTGTAATATCAAAATTTAATGGTTTAAATGACAAACAGACGACGTTTCAGGCTAGCAAGCCTTTTGTCAAGTGTATATATATATATATATATATATATAGGTAATAATACCCGTTCAGCAGTTTATATCATTACATTTTTGGAGAAAAGGGAAGAAATATGAAAAAGGAAAATGGTAAAATGTATATTTTGTTCTCCTCTGGGTGGTCAACTTTTTTTCCTTTCTACACTTAGTTTTATTACTGCCTTAGGAATAATAATGACGAGGTAAATATAGAGGAAATTAGGTATTTATTTAGTTATCTTTGTGAAGAAAACGGATACATTTAATGAAGGACGATATCATGGGAACAGCTTGTTTAACGTCCTCAATAGTGTACTGATAACGGGTTTGTGTTGTGATGACATGTCTCTGTTGGTCTATGTAATTTTGATATTTTCATAATAAAAAAATAAAAATAAAAAAAATTACAAACGCAATTGGACATACAGATAGAAGGTATAAAGGAGACCCTTTTCATAAAAAATGAATTTGCTACAGAACAGAGTTTGCACACTGACAAAGCCCCAGAAACAAGGAACAATGGCTCATAAAATCAGTACTGCTGGATCTTAACTTTGTTGATTGTTTTACAAAGAACTCTACGGCAGTATAATTTCCTTGGCTCCTAAAATAACTGGGCTAGCTCCTGAACTGTTTGGTTCCTATAGTCTACAAATATTAGTCACATCCTGAGATGTCAAAAGCTTTTGTGCATACATCTAGAAAAGGATTTTCAAATCTACCACATCCAAAAAAGGAGGAAGCACTAAAATGTGTGCAATATAAACAGACAATGAAAAACGATTTTTCCCTGTTTAATTACTTGTCCCCCAAACAGCCATCCCTCTCAGTCAAACTTGAGGAATATCATTGTCTTGCTATTAAAAGAAACAAAATTTCCCCTTCATTTTTATGTCTTATTCCATCCATACTTAAGTTACTGTAAACGTATTCATATTACATCCCTGTAAAGTCCTGTATCTTGTCCCCCCATTCCCCCCCCCCCCCCAAAGTCTTTCCCACCTTAGATGTTGTGGACTACAATTTCCCTACAACATAACCTGTAAATGACAAATGTTACCCGTCCCTGATGTACTTATATCAAATTGATTGATTGCCTATATTTTATTTTGATGAATTTGCTGGAACTGTAAATGCATTAAAAAAGAAAAATAAAAATTCCAGATGGCTCTGAGATTTATTGTCTTGGCAACATCCTTGTATATATACTAATTCAGTCTGGCTCCCTATAAATAGGAGACACAACAACAGTTTAAAATGTAGATGGAATCCTGGTTTAATCCCCACACGGGTTCACATCAACATAAATATAACACAATATCACCGGAACACAGTCTGCAAAACATTTCATCTGCAGCACTGAATAAAAGTTTTATTCCATGAGCATTAAAGCCAATGCACCTTGTATATGGCTTTTATCAGCCATTTTAAACCAATCCTGCTAAGAGAGATATGTGGGAGAGAGACTTGTTACCTGTGATTATTGGGTGAAAGGCAACAAAAGGAAAATCAGGTGTAAAGAGCTATAGAACCGATAAACCATTTAGGGAGCGGATAATTCACAATAGACCGCTTTCTTAATTTTGTGACACCCTTTTAGATATAGAATTAAAAAATATATGTTACAAGCAATCTATTTAGTTTGACATTTTATTGTGTTTTGTGCAAAGTGGTCTGATACTTTTACAGCTGTTCATGTGAACTCTTGCCAGACATGATCTTATTGGGAGCACGCCATGTGCAGAAAACTT